>JAXQQM020076782.1:0-144754 GCA_034641835.2 Pinus albicaulis
GGGAAGATAATATAATTAATATTGAGCCCACGAGGGAAGACTGTAAATTATTTGAATCTAACAATCACTAGATTCTAGTGAATCATTTGATTATAAACAAGGTTATGATTATGCAATAAATGAAATACACAGCCAATATAACCTTAGTAAAAAGAAAAATAATGAGTCTTCTACCAAGAAAGCTTCCCAAACTCAGAATTAGAAAACAATAGAAGCTCCTAAAACAAAAGTTTTGCAAATTCTCCCAAGGGAAAATAAGCAAAATCAAATTCTTCCCAAAACATTTCTAGTCCTAAAAAAGAATCAAGCCCTAAAATTGTTGATATTACTAATGAAGTTTCTCAAGCTGCAAAATATTCACAAAAATCAGCTGCTGCTAAAAATTCTAATTCTATTAAAACAACAAATTTAGATCCTAAAAAACCTTCTGCTGATCCTAAAACAGTAGATCCAAACACTTTTACTTCAAAAACATCTGCTGCTAATTCTAAGTCTGAAAAAACATCGACTGCTTCACAAACAATCCCTGAAAACAAAGTTAGAAGTAGTAAAACAAAAGAAACACAAATAAAGAATGTCAAACCACTTGAAAATGAAAAAATAACTGTAGAAAAACAAGACAGACCAACAAAAACTATAGTTACTAAAGAAGAATTGATTCAAATCAGTAAAACTCAACCTACATTCAACATGCAATCATAAGTTGCAAAGCTTAAAATACTAATTCCTTTGACTGAATTGGTAAAAAATGAGTTGTATAAATCAACCATAACTGAAACATTAAATATGAATGATGGAGAAGATTCCATAAATCTAAATGATGACCAGCCAGAGTTGATTTTTGGCCTAGATGTAAATGGAAAACATGCAGATGGATCAGTTCCTCCATTTTATATCAGTCTTACCATTCATGATCAAATTTTACACAATGGCATGCTAGATTCAGGAGCTTCCCATAATCTAATGCCTAAAGCCATAATGGAAACTCTCAATCTAAAAATTACAAGGTCATACAAAGATTTTTTTTTCTTTTGATTCAAGTAAATTTAAATGCCTAGGTTTAGTCAAAGATTTGTGTGTAACACTAGTTCAATACCCTGGTAAGAGTATATTAATGGACATTGTAGTAGCTGATACCCCACCTAAATATGGAATGTTACTTTCTTGCTCATGGGGATCAAAGTTACAGGGATCTCTACAATTGGACATGTCTTATGCTACTATATCAGTTTTTGCCAGCCTAAATAGTTATATAGGGAAACATTGATGAAGTACATGGTCAATAGTGCTGAAAGATCTATAAATTACCCCATTTACTCTACACCAACTGACCTTGATTCTTTTATCCTATGTAACTTTGAAACTAATGAAATCCATTCTGAACTAGTAGAGAAAAAAATAACACCAAATAATGATAATATTTTTCATGAATCTCTATGGAATTTAGACTTTGATGGTTCAGTGAATAAGTTAGGAGCAGGAGCAGGAGTTTGAATAACAAATATGGAGACTAATCACTTAGGGCTTTCAGGCTCAATTTTAAATGTACAAATAATATGGCTGAGTATGAAGCCCTCATCCTAGGACACCAAATCATTAGGAACTTAGGAGGTAAAAGAATTTTAATCATGGGAGATTCAGAGTTGATCATAAAAAAAGTAGATGGAGTTTATTTTGTTTACAATCCTAGACTAAGCAGATATAAAGATAATGTCATAGATTTAATTGATGATTTATTGGAATGAAAGTTTGCTACTATACCTAGAAAACAAAATATACAAGCTCATTGTCTTGCAACTTTTGCTAGTACATGCAATTTACCATTCCAACCTAATCACAGATATACTACTGAAGTCAAACATAGGCCAATAATTCCAGATAATCTTAAGTATTGGCAAATTTTTTCTCAAGATGAACAGCTTTACAAGTTTATGAACAATGAAGGAGAATTTTAGAATTGTATTATAGATACAGATTGTACCATAAATCATGATTTGGATTGTGTATTATTCCTAACTTAGCATGCAGCTAAGGGAATATTAAAATTTTGTTTTTCTCTTAGATAGAGGAACAAAATGGGTAGGGATACCCATAAATCTCTTTATTAACAATAAAATCCCTCTTAAATGGGAAAGGGGTCATATTCATAGCTGGATGAAACACCTTCATGTGTGAACAAGACCCTAATGCATGTGGACAAAGTCAAAGTTTGACCAAGTCAACTAAGCTAATGTGGAGGATGTGAAACTCTAATGAAGATAACCCAGTGGGAATATAGATCTAATTAGATAGCTGGAATAAAGCCACCTTATGTGTGGAAGGAGACATTGCATGGAGATCTAGTCAATATTGACCAAGTCCATCGACGTTGTTATGGAGGAGTGGTATTGATGAAGTGACAACGCAGTTTTGGGGGGAGATTCATTGCATGAATATGGAAACCCTAATGAGGGGGATCAAACATGAGAAGGCTTGCATTGTTTATAAGGAGGAGGATGGAAGCCATATGGGGTTAGCTTATGATTATGATTTTCTGATTGTATGGTCTGTTTAGACATACTTCTTTCTCTAGCTGTTTAGCTAAGAGAGAGTGTTGTTCAGCACAAGGTCTTCCTATTTAGGAATTCCTTCTCTTCCATGAAGTAGCTCTTGGAGGAGCCTTGCACCATATTTTCCACTATCTAGCTTGAGGCCGAGCTTCACCTTCCTTTGACAGTGTAGATCCTGTTGAGGGTTTGATTGTTTCAAAAAACTGCAACAAGTGGAGGCTAGATCTTCATATCTAGGCCATCTCAATACTTATTTTTAGTGGAGAAGTCTTATAATCCACTGGGAGGACAATACTAAAGGTTGGGATATATATTTCCATATATTGGTTGTATTCCAACATCATTTATTCCCTACAGCATAAAGAGAGTCCAGATCTGCATTATTTTTGAAGGAGCTGTTGTAGGGTGATTCAGTGCACCATTTGGAGAGATGATTTTTTGAGTGTTGGGGATCTGCCCTTCACTTTGGAGATTTGTTGGAGGAGATCCTTTTCCTTGTTATAGCAGATGAGCTCCACTTTATAGATCTGAATATTTCCATAGATCTGCAGTCTTAAAACTCAGATCTACATTTTGTACATGGTGTATTGCTGAAAACCACAAGGGGGATTGATAAAAGAGCTTGTATAGTGCATGGCTCTGTTGTAGATCTAACCTTTTGTCCACATTCTTGCTCTAGATCTGATGTAAAATGTAATTCTGTTGCAGAGGTAATAAAATAATGCTGCCATGGTATTCCAGCTTTCATACATGGTTGCAGTCTCTATTTTTGCATGATTTTCAGCTATTTATGGCATGGGAGGCCTGTTTAACTATGCAATAGTGAATTTTTTCTGAATTCCTTTCAGATATAGTTTCTATAATATCAGATATAAGGAATCCATGAGCTGCATTTACATTTAATTGCACATATTTCTAAAAATTGCGTTATTTTAGCATGCATTGCTGAGCAGTCCCATTTTGGGATATTACAGTGTGCATCAGAAAGCATGATCTTTGGCTCAAATTCTCAGGAGTTTCAAGACAAAGATCAGAATGATGGAAATAATGATTTTACTCTCATCTCTTTACCAATATAATAAGGACCTCACTAAGGAGTTCAAGCAAAGAAGAAGCGAAGCCAAGTTAGGGTTTCAAGATGAGGAAGGTCCAAGTACTTCCTATCATCAAGAGGAAGATACAGTGTTGCATATGTTGAAATTTGGTTACCGGAGGATAGGTGGTTCCCTAAGGATTTGATCTTTGGCCTAAGGAAAAGTGTCTAAAAGAATTTAATTTTTCTCCTAAAGTGGCTTTATAAAGTTATAAAGTAAAATCTAATTTAAAAGTGACTTTAAGTGAAAAATTTACGAAAGTCTAATTTTAAAGTGACTTTAATAAAGTTAATGTAAAATTAGAAAGGAAATGTGACTTTGGAAATAAATGATTAAGTGGGTCTTTATTAAAGTGGGGTGAATTAAAAAATAGAAAGTGAGATTTAAAAGAGCATTTAATCACAGCCCTAGATCTAAAGCTATTTCAACCATTGGATTTGGGGATAACCCAAAAGTCACTTAGAGTTCTATTAAAGGAGGAAAAGGAGAGAAAAGGTCATTCATTCATTAATTATTTCATGAGAAAATTGAGAAAAGGAGAAGGAGAAAGCTGAAGAGAATTTTCTTAGTAGTAAGAAGAAGGAGGGCAGCAGGACTAACTTTCAGCAAATCCGTACAGCAGGGCAGAGCATGAAGTTCGAGGCAAGTGGGCATGAATTTCGACGAGAGAAAACTACAGATTTCGATGGAGGTCGTACAGCCATTCTGGCATTGTTTTCGAGGTTGTTCGTATAGTTTTGAAGGCTATAATTTTTTATGTTATTTTTCTTTTTTGTGGGCACGAAAATCGAGGTGGAATTTGGCACAATTTTTTAGATAAGTTATGTTTCGAAGTTTCTGTAATTTTTTTGCTGTGTAAATTTCTGCATCACTGTAAAAGCAATATTCAGAAAATAAAGAGAAGCTTTCGAAATGGTTTTCCCCAAGAGTTGTAGGGGGTTTTTCCAGGGTCATGTTGACCAAAAATCACTGTGTTAAAATGTTTTGTGTGGCTATTTTAGTCTGCTAATTTTTGTTTCCGTAATTTCCAGCACTGTGAAAATTTTCTAGAATTTGTGTTTACAGAAAATATGTATTTTCTAGCTTGTTGAATGTAAGGCTATGGGAAAGGGCATTTAACTATTTGGAGAAATAAGGTGAAACTGAAAACTGGGGTGGGAAAATAGAAATTTCTACATGGTATCAGAGCTTGGGTGCTGAAAGTGCAGTTTGGGACAGCAAAGAGAAAAATTACAGGTTGCTGATTTTTCACTCAAAAAATTCCAGCAAGCTGATTTTTCACACACAGAAATTTTATCTTTACTACAGCAGTGTTATTTTCAGTTTTTAAGACAGCAAGGATGTCAATGGGATTGAGGGTGGAAGATAGGTTAGATGGGCATAGTAATTACAGCGTTTGGAGAGAAAGAATGCAGAGCATCTTTGAGGAGGGAGAACTCTAGGATATCATGGCTCATACCCAATAGCAGCCTGTTAATGTGCCTACTGATGTTGTTCAGTTGGCGGCATTTAATAAAAATAATAACATGATAAAAAGGCTGATTCTAGATGGTATTAAAGACCATGTGATTCCTCATGTGAGAGGAAAGAGACATGCTCATGATATGTGGTCTGCCTTGACCAATCTCTACCAGAGTACCAATGAGAACAGAAATATGGTCCTAAGGTAGAACCAGAAGACCATTAAGATGGGGAAGAATGATAGTGCAATTGGTTATCTCACAAATATAACTAATGTGAGAGATGCATTGGTAGCAGTTGGAGAGGTCATTCCAAACACTGAGTTGGTGCGGATTGCAGTGAATGGCCTTCCTACTTCAGGGCTGAATTTTGCTAATGGGGTTTGTGCACGTGAGACCCTTCCCACATGGGAGAGGTTTTGGGATGATTTCATTCCAGTATTTGAGACGTGTAGAGTTAGCTTGGGGCACCAAACCATTGGAGCAGATGAAGATGTGGAAGTGCATAATGTTCCAGTGTTCCAAATTTTTAGCTTCCATGCTAAATGGAACATTAGAGTTAGCAGCAGCTATAGTCGGAAAATAAATGGGTAGAACAGCCCATAAGTCTCCTAAGAAGGATAAAACACTCCAAGTGTGAAAGGAGACATTATTTCAAGCTTAATAAAACACCTCTATTTGTGAACAAGGATAAAATGTAGCTACTTTGACTTGGTCAACTACGCAGTCTTGGAGGAGAAGAAACCCTAGGAAGAATAATGCAATTTTGGAGGGAAGTGCATCTTTTGAATGAGGAGACCTAATTGGGTGGGCCCAAGGAGAAGAAAACCCATATTCTATATGAGGAAGAGGATGGGAGCATTTTTTTTATGCTTTAGATCATTATTCATGTCTC
Source organism: Pinus albicaulis (assembly GCA_034641835.2). NCBI lineage: Eukaryota > Viridiplantae > Streptophyta > Pinopsida > Pinales > Pinaceae > Pinus > Pinus albicaulis. The sequence goes on from JAXQQM020076782.1 coordinate 5,999, forward strand.
TCTAGACATTTGCTCACTCTTGCTGTTTAGCAGAGTAGCAGTGCTGTTTAGCACTTGGGTGTTCCCGAGCGGGAATCCCACCTCTTCCTTTGAGGAGACTCATTGGAAGAGCTTGCATTCATCATTCCACATCAGGTTTTCAGGCCAAGCTTCAGCCATCTTCATCAGCGCAGTTTCTGCAGCAGATATTGTGCAGTGTAGCTGGGTGTAGCAGTGGAACGGATTCATATCCCACTTTCTGAGCCAATATTTGTTGGAGGGAGATTTCCTTTCATCCAAAGATATGTTTGGAGGGTATTGGAGAAGATTTTAGATCAGTGGTATCAGAACACACACTTCTTAGAGTTTCCAGCACAGTTGTAGCTGGGAACTGCATTATTTTGGGAGGTAGATTTCATTGTTGGGTTTGGTGATTTCTTTGTGGTTTTTCCTTGTGATTGAGAGGTTCATTCTCTCATGGGAGGAATCCTCTGAAGGATATGCATCATATCAGATTTATATCAGCCTCTTACACTCTCATGCTTCATGTTGCAGTGAGTATTCAGAGATTTCTGAATATTACATTTTGTATTTAGAGTGTTTGAAAAGAAACCCTTGCCGGGTTGTCTTGATTTTTGTATAAGGGGACTAGATCTAATTCCTTGAGAATTTATGATTAATATATGAGTATATATATTGTTCTCTGATCATTTTATGTGTAAATCCTCTCTTAGATTGCGCAGTCCCTTGAGCAGCTACTCCGACATTTTGCAGTCTTGGGATTTTTCACTAGTTTTGACTACACTAGTGTGGTAGACTTGTTTAGCCCACCTAGTTTGATTTGTTTCAGCTCCATTCTTGGATTTATATTTTTTATTGCTGTATCTATGGGATCCAAGAGTTCATTTCAGTATTTTATTGCATGCATGGCTGGAAATGCATTTTTTCTCCTTGCTTCCTGAGTTTTCCCAAGGAGGAATATTTACATAGCTATAGACAGAGCCTGAGAAGGGGCCAGCTAGCCTTCAGATCTCATCCTATTTTTAGAGGTGACATATCCGGTAAATTCCCACTCATTCCATATTTGAAATAGCCTTTTTCATATTTCTAACAAAGGAACACATCAGTGGAGAAAAATCTGCTGATTTCCAATTCAGAACACTACAGTGGCATCAGAGCTTCGAACTGGGCTCAACCTATGAATTTTGAAATTAAGAAGCAGAGGGCTCAAGGATAAAGAAGATGAGTTTACTCTCATCCATCTTCATATCTTAAGGAAAAGAGGGAAGATGCATTGAGATTCCAAAGGGGGTCTCAAAGAAGAAGAGGTTGCAATGAGATCTCAATCCATTGCATTTCAGAGAAAGAAGAAGTGGATAGAAACCAGAAAGCTTCAGTATATGTAGAAGGAAGGGAAGATAAGCTGACAAAGCTTCTTCCACAATGTATACAGAGATTTCAAGGAGAGTTAAATAACACAAGATTGGAGATAGGATCCCAGGATGACAGCCCTGAGCAATAATCTAGATTCTCAGACATGGTGAGAGAAGACAAAATGGGGCACACCTACTTCATAGTGCACAACGCAGTCAAGAGCCCAGATCTATCTTGATATGGAGGAGTGGAGCTGACATATTTCATTTCACATTATCGGAGGCAAGACCTTCAGTTCATATTCTTGAACAAGAGGACATGGGGGCCTCTTTTTCACAAAGGGATCAAGTTGTTGGAAGGTTTCCCACACACATTACTGGAGAAGAGGGAAAAATTGTTGTCATATCTAGAGCACATCCAGTGCCTCATGCAGAGGAGGGAGGATCACATTCTCCCACGGGAGGGATTCTTGCTTCTTTGCAAGGAAGTCCCCAGGATCTCATACATAGAGGTCTGAGCACAATCCGTGAACAACATGATTTTGCAGCATTGCAACTGGAAGGAGGAGGAAAGGAGTAAGATCAGCATTATTTGATGAGAGGCATACACCCTTCTCTATTTCAGAATGCTAATGCAAGGAAGAGGTAGGCTGATTTGCGCAGTGAGGGCAAGGGCAAGGTTTCCCAATCATCTATACATTCTACTCTTGACATTGATGTCTCACTATATGGAGGCATTCCACCTGGGAGGCCACATGATCTTCAGTTGATGAGAGATGTCTTGTCTTTGGGTTCACCACTCTTGGATTTTGGAGAGGTGAAGAGTTTTTATGAGAACTTTGGCATGGGGGATGTCAAAGTAGCAGGCAGCAGAGTGAGTGGAGCTTCACATGCTAGATCACCAGCGTTGTCACTGAGGAGGATTGATCCTTATTGGAGGTCTCAGCTTTTAGTGGAGTACTCCTAGGATCTTGGTGCATGCATGATTCTTGATGACCCGGATAGAGATGACAGATACATGGTAGATGACGTGGTCATCTATTCCTATGGCAGGATCTTCTTGACTAGATCTTCTAGTCTCAAGGAGAGGCTGCTACATGCAGCACATGAGGACTTCTCTTCTATGCACTTTGATGCATATTTCCAGTTGATGGAGGAGTTCACTTGGGAGGGCATCCATCATGACATATATCAGCATATGGGGAGATGCATATCCTAGATGATGATAGAGAGGATGTCACAGCTACCTTCCTACTCATTGGGAGTGAGGGAGAATTTCCAGTTGATCCATTTCAGCATAAGATCTCAAGTACATAATGGAGGAGGTATCATTTCATGTTTTGTATTGTACTCCTTCCATTTATTTGAGCAGCATGGTGTAACAAGAAGAAATATTTCTTCTTGCATATTATATGATGATGTACTTGTAGCTACTTGTAGCATTGATCTTGGCTATCTTTTTGATGAGTTGTGGGGGAAGTCATATGTCTCTTGGTGTGCACCAATGACACCAAATTGTAATTTCATGTTTTCATCTTATGAGATGAATATGGCAGCAAACAAGTGTCTGGTAAAGCACTTGTTAATTATTATTCTGGTGTAGGCCAAGGGGTGCACTGCGCTGGTTCCATGAGAGGGACCAAGATTCACTCTCCGGTTGTCTTTTGGCAACTGGTTCTTATTGTATCATGCTTCCATGTATTGCTAATGTGTTTTTGTTCGAAGGAAGCTTGTATGAGGGAGAGGTGAGGTAGCAACAAAGAAGAATATTAAGAAGGTATCTTCTGGGGAGAGATATATAATCAGCTTTCATGAGAGGTTTCAAAGAGGTGAAAGTAAGTTATTAGTGCAAAGAGGCTACCATTCAGTATTGGAGGATCATGAGAGACTTCCATGTCGGGAGATGATCTTATCACATAGTAGAATTATGGTGGATGGCTTTGGCATATGGAATGTCAAAGAGAGAAGTCATGGAGCCTTATTACAAATGCCTATAACACTGTCACATAGGAGCATGTTCTTATGGATGAGATATTCCAAAGGGAGGAGGTATCCCTTCTTCTTTCATATTTTTATGAGTATATTCTCATGGGAGGACTTATTCAAGGATCTCACTTTCATTCCACTCACTATGTATGGTAGAGAATGCATTTCTGTACTTGTTGATTACTCTATTGAGTATTTGTACTTTCTCACCATGTTTGCACGGTGCATTGCTCCCCAAAAGAGCAGGAGTATTTTTGGGTTTCATGGTCATTATAGGGCCAATGTTTATGATGATAGTAGCCCATCTATACATGAAATTGAGCAGGTGTATTTTTATTTTGTATATGTACAGCTGGTATACATTTATGCTTACTTCCACATGTTGGGAGAACATACATATTCAGTTCTTAATTTATTGCAGGAACACTTGCCATATGACATTCTCAAGTAGCAGTTGGGAGAACTATGCAGTATCCACCAGAGATACCATATGTATCATCCAAAATTTCACATAACCTTTAGCCATTTTCTGATTTGGATGCCATGTGGTGATGATGTGCCATTCATCTTGAATGGAATGGTTTGGGTTGGCGCGACTCATGATCTTGGAGGGAGAGTCTTTGGAGGCTCAATATTCTTTTTGCCATTGGAGGGCAATCATGTTTCAACCCAATATCAACATACCCTCTACAATTCTCATGAATGGAGAGGAGGATAGCGTGGGTTAGGCCCTCTTGCCTATCATTTTCATTTATTTAGCCCACCTTCATTTCAGGAGCACAAGGTGGAAGAGACTTTTCATGAGTTACCATGTTGGAGGGTGACTCACTTCATTTGGATGATTGCATGGATGAAGGAGGCACTCATTCACCATTTTGATCATCACTCCTACGTTGTGGAGGCCATGAGGCATACAACATGTTTCCATTCACAATTTCCACCTTTGATTGATGCAGACACTTTGGTTATGCACACTTTGGGAGGAGCATTGGATGACAGTTTATTTGCAGATTCTCTTGATGCAGTGATGGAGGCTATTAATGGAGGCCACATGAGGAGGAGAGGAGATATTTTTATCTCCTTATGCATTTTCTTGAGGACAAGAAAATATTTCAGAGGGGAGGACTATAATGTTCCAAATTTTTAGCTTCCAAGCTAAATGGAACATTAGAGTTAGCAGCAGCTATAGTTGGCAAATAAATGGGTAGAAAAGCCCATAAGTCTCCTAAGGACGATAAAAACACTCCAAGTGTGAAAGGAGACATTATTTCAAGCTCAATAAAACACCTCTATGTGTGAACAAGTATAACATGCAGCTACTTTGACTTGGTCAACTACGGAGTCTTGGAGGAGAAGAAACCCTAGGAAGAATAACACAATTTTGGAGGGAAGTGCATATTTTGATTGAGGAGACCTAAATGGGTGGGTCCAAGGAGAAGAAAACTCGTATCCTATGTGAGGAAGAGGATGGGAGCATTTTTTTCCATGCTTTAGATCATTATTCATGTCTCTCTAGACATTTGCTCACTCTTGCTGTTTAGCAGAGTAGCAGTGTTTTTTAGCACTTGGGTGTTCCCGAGCAGGAATCCCACCTCTTCCTTTTATAAGCATCATTGTAAGAGCTTAAATTCATCATTCCACATCAGGTTTTTAGGCCAAGCTTCAACCATATTCATCAGCGCAGTTTCTGCAACAGATATTGTGCAGTGTAGCTGTGTGCAGCAGTGGAAGGGATTCATATCCCACTTTCTGAGACAATCTTTGTTGGAGGGAGATTTTATTTCATCCAGAGATCTTTTTGGAGGGTCTTGGAGCATATTTTATATCAGTGGTATCATATAACACACTTCTCAGAGTTTCCAGCGCAGTTGTAGCTGGGAACTACGTTATTTTGGGAGGCAGATTTCATTGTTGGGTTTGGTGGTTTCTTTGTGGTTTTTCCTTGTGATTGAGAGGTCCATTATCTCATGGGAGGAAGCCTCAAAAGGATATGAATCAGATAATATTTCTATAAGCTTCTTAAAATCTCATACTTCATGTTGCAGTGAGTATTCAGAGATTTCTGAATATTACATTTTTTATTTAGAGTGTTTGACAAGAAACCCTTGCCGAGTTGTCTTGCTTTTTGTATAAGGGGACTAGATCTCATTCCTTGAGAATTTATGATTAATAAATGAGTAGATATATTTTTCTCTAATCATTTTATGTGTAAACCCTCTCTTAGACTGTGCATTCCCTTGAGCAGCTACTTCGGCATTTTGCAGTCTTGGGGTTTTTCACTAGTTTTGACTACATTAGTGTGGGAGACTTGTTTAGCCCACCTAGTTTGTTTTGTTTCAGCTCCATTCTTGGATTTAGATTTTTTATTGTTTTATATATGGGATCCAGGAGTTCATTTCAGTATTTTATTGCAGCATGTCTGGAAATGCGTTTTTACTTCTTGCTTCATCTTAGTCATCAATATTTTTCACTTGTTGATGATGACTAGTTTTTAAAGCCAATTTTTCTAGAAGTTGATCTCCATTTTGTCAAATTTTTCAGCTAGAAAACACCCCTAAAATTTTTGTCCTCCTACCTTTTCAATCAGCCTATGATGAGAAAAAACCTAGTTGTGAAGCCCTATCTAGTCTCTGTCATGTAAGCTTGTCCATCAGCTGTCATAAGCTAAAGTCATCTTATGTCAGCCACCCTACGTCTGGTCATATTTCATCTTAAGATCTAGTCATACCAAACAGAATACTCCAAATCTGTCAAAAATCTCCCCTAAGTTAGGTAGTGGCGCTTTGGGAAATCCTCCCTTGGTGAAAGCATCCTGAGCCAAAAATATTTTGTTGAATACCAGCCAACCCTGATTTTGCGCTTAGTCTGAGAAAAAAAAAGCTTGATACACCCATAAGTCGCACCACTAAAAGGTCTTGATGTCTCAACAGTACATGTTTCAAAAGCCAAATTGATATTGGGTTGATTTACAGTGTTTTAGTGTCTATTTCAAAAGAAGAAATGTACCAGTGTTCCAGAAGACATTATTAAACTAAACATGAGAAGACAGCTGCTTCTCATGTTGTTTGTAGCCTGGGATGAAAGTACTAGTCAGAAGAGCAAATTCAATAAACTTCTGCAACCACAGTAAAAAAAGGTTAGTAATTAAGAACATGCAAGCATTTACTCTTCGGATACAAGTCATGTTGTTCCTGGGGTAAAAAGATTCACAAGGGTATTCTATCAAAAGGATACACATCTCAGAGCATGCCCCTGATGGAATATTGTCAATTTTTCACTTTTATTACTTAGTGTAATATACTAAGCAGAGATAGGCATTACAAGGAAAGATGACACAGTTTGAGAAAGGGATGAAATTTCACTTGTTGTTAACCTCCTCCAAGTATGAGAAGATGGTTTGGGAATATTATGATAAAGGCCTCCTTCATTTAACAAGTAGAGGGTCAGGAACAAAGATATGGCCTCATTCAAAGAGCACAAGGCTAAAAATGCTGCAAATGGTCTAAAAAACTTGTTTACACCTTTTTCTCCAATGGATGAAGCCACGAACACAACAGTGGTGTTTCAAGGGATGCTTACATGGTTTCACTATTTGAAAGACATCATTGAAGTTCAGTGGGAAGAAATTCAAGGTTTATGAGTTGAGGGCTGGTCTTAAACATAGGCCAAGTAGTGATATTATGGTATTCAAAGAAGGTTTGTTTTTCTTCTATCAAAGATCTCCTTCAAAGGCAATCTGAAGCTAAAGTGAACAAAACTTGGAACAAGCTCATCAATGAAAGGAAGGGTATGAAAAAATGTCTCAAATTCAAGACAATATTCGAAGAATCAAGCCATACCACAGTCATCAGACAAGACCTTTTACTTTACATAAAAACAAACTCTACTGTTGTATATGATTGCATTGAAAGTCTTTAAAAGCCTTCTCTTTGATGGAAAAATATATGTAAAATTTGGGTGAGTGTAAATGAGGTTCTTCATCCACAGTCAAAGGAAAATGTGAAAGGATGCATCTACAATCCTTGATATGGCTTTAAGCAGTGTTTCCTTTAAAGGACAGATATGGACAAATAGTGACAGGGTTATTGCCTTGATGAAGAAACAGTGAAAGAGATTTTAGCTTTTAAGATGGTTTCTTTACTTTGGGAAAGTTCATATCTATGAAGATCTTCAAAATTAGCATCCATAACATTTTTTTAGGAGTCCTGATCAAATATGGGTCTTTATTATGTTTTAAAGATAATAAAATGACAAAGACAGTGATTTGTGTTTTTATATGACAAAAACCTTTTTCAAAGGGCATTCAAACCCTCAAAAAGTAATTACAAAGGTTTTTTAGCTTGTTCGACTTTAAAAGGCGGAGGAGACTGTTGCAAAGTCCCATTTGCAATTTCAAAACACAAAGCAAACGCTCCCCTAGCTGCTCACTGGAGAAAACAAGGAATTTCGAGCATTTTCAAGTTTTTCAGGGCTCCAAGCCTGCGCGGCGCACCTGTAAGTGTGTGTAGTGCGTCTGTGAGTGAAAATACACAACACTTACACTACTGCGCGACGCGCCTATAGCAGCGCACGACGCGCATGTGCCCACGTTCACCAACTACCCGAAGCCGACCTGACTGTCATCCACTGCGAGGCGCCCTCTGCTTCAAACGTGCCACTCCTCCATTCACTTTCCAAAAAGCTCTAAAAGATCCTCCAATGATCAACCACGGCCCTTAAGCATTCTTCAAGGTATTCTCCATTTCCTCTTGGAAAAATTCAAAGTTTGAAGGGGGTGTTTTGCGGTGTTTTTCCCTAAGAAGTAATAATGATTTTGAAACCATTTCATCATCTAAAACAATGAGAAAGGCAGTGTTAAAGAGACAGAGTTTTTTTCAAAACTGAAGAAAGTTTTCTTATGTTTGGAGGTCTCAAATCAATTTGGAGGGTGTCTTAACAGTGGTTTTAAGGGCATTTTTTCATTTAAAAAGCACAAGAGAGAAGCAGTGATTAGAAGTTAGAGCCTTTGGTCAAAATCAAAGAGTTTTGTTGCTGTGAATGCCAAGGATTAGTACAGTGATAGGTGGGGGTGTTTTTATCAGTCTTAAAGGGCCTTAACTTCCTTTAAAAATAGTGATAGCCCACAATTTCTAGATAAAAATACAGAGTTGTAGAGGTCTCAAGTTGGCTAGAAGGTGTCCTAACAGTGTTAAAACAAGAACAAACCTTGTCTGAAAAATCAAAGGGGAAAATGAATATAAGGTGAAGGCTTGGTCATTTTAAAGGTCCTCTTTGTATTGTGAAATAGCAAACTTTGTGCAGCCCCCAGAATTCAAAAAGCAGAGTCTGTGTTGAAAGGTTTTCAAGTCTGTTGGAAGGTGTCTTGTTTGCTTTGTGAAGAACAGTGAATAGAAAAAGAGCAGTGTTTGGAGGGAAAGTTGTTTTTGTCAAAACACAAGAAGCCCTTTTTCAAAAAAAAATCACAAACACATATTTTCAAGATTTTTTGCCCAAGCACAGTGATAAATTGATTTTGTTTTTCATTTGACAAGTACTTGTTTGATTGGCATCAAAGAGGCACAGTGAATTATAAGGAGGAGAAAGTGTGGTGTTGGGAAACCATTTCAAAAAACCATTTGAGACACTTTGTCTTAGTCAACTAGTAAAGAGTATCCAAAAAAAAAATGCCTCCTAGGCAAGATAGCAGAAGTGGCCCTCACAGGGGTTTTGAACCCATTTCAACCGAAGAAGTAAATGCTCATCCTTCAGTTCTATTTAACTTTCATGAATTTGGATGTCTAGATTTTTTTCAAAGGGTTCAGGAGGTGAAAATCTATCTCCTCTTGACACATCTATGTGCTTTGAGATTGCAAGGGAAACATTTTCAGCTGGCAGGCTTAGATTTCAAGTTTTCTCCTAGATCCATTTCCAGAGCCACCAAAATCCCTTATGTCGAAGAGAAATGGTTGAAACAGAGCCACCTAGACTCAGAACAGTACAAACCCTTTTTGAAGCTGGAGCATTGGGATACATGCCCATCCATCTTTCCTTTTTCATATATTTTGACTAGTTATGCTCTCCTCATGAAGATAATAATGAAATATTTCACATGCGAGGGAAGGTTCTCTTGGGTCTATGCTTACCATGTTCAGTTGCTCATGCACTTCACAAGAGCCCAATTGTTAAACCTTCCCTTTTTCCTCCATAGAAGTATTGAAAGATGGCCTCCACTGTTCAAAAAAGACCTCCTTCTCAGCAGTCAGCTTGCCTTTTCCATCATTCCCTCATCAAGATTGTCATTCTTCATCAACTTGAGAAGAAGGGAATCTCTTGGGACACTTTCATTGCACATACTGATTTTTCCACTGTTTCTTCATCCCATGCATATCCTTCACCTTCCACTCAGCATCTTTTGCCTTCTTCAAGTAAGCCCATCCCTAAGAAGCTAAAATTTCCCATGATTAGTGAAGAAGAGAAACATAATGAAGAAGAAGAGCATGATGAAGAAGAGCAACATGATGAGGAAGAGCAGCATGATGAGGAAGAGCAGCGCAGTGAGGAAAGGCAGCAAAGTGAAGAAAAACATAGTGATGATATGCAGCACAGTGATGAAGAAAAGCACCATGAAAAAGAGAAAAAATGTGAGGAGGGAAATGATGAGGAAATTGAACAGTTTGATGAGGATATTGGTAGCCCTCACAATAGAAAAAATGATGAAGATGAAGCCAAAAACATTGAGGAGACAGAGCCTAAAAGTCCTAAAGAAAGCAAGGACAAGAGCAAAGAGGGCAGCCCTCAAAAATACATACAAGATGACAGTCAAAGCATTCATGAAGAAACTCAAAACAATGGCAAGGATGATAAGGGAAGTAGCAAGGGCAAAGAGCAAATAGAGCATGTGCTAGTTACCTCGCCTAGGCAAGGGGCCATGCTTTCTTCGCCAAAAGTGATGAAGCCCTAGACATCAAGGAAAAGAGTGCCTCAAACTATAACTCCAAATGTTACTAGGGCCCTCCGAAGCAAGGGGAAGTTGCCCAAGCAACCCATTTTCCAATTACCCAAGAGGAGGAAGACCAAGAAGGCCAGTCAAAGCAAGGGAAAGGAGAAAGAAGAAAGCATCCATGAGAAGGAGAGGGACTTTGAGATAATTCAGATCCAAAGTGATGGTAGCGACAATGAGGCCCGAATCCTAGAGTCTCTCTTGATCAATAGAGAAGAACAAATTCATGATTTGAGGACAGATCTAGAGAGGTTTAGAAACCTCATTCACTTTTTGTAAACACAAAACAAACAGATGAGTGTCCACATGGTGGTATATGAGACACGGGCCATCAAATATCAAAAAGGGGCCTCGAAGGCACAAATTAAGTTGGAAGAACTCATGGGTGAGTTCAATGATAGCGAAGATGAAGATCAAATAAGAAGAAAGAGGCCAAGGACCATGTGACTCATAAGAGCCTTAGAGAAACAAAAGGAGGAAGAAGATGCCATTTTCCAATCTTTTCCTCTCACTACTTTGTTCACCCAAGAGATAGAAAACAATCAAGAAGCATGGCTTGAGAGGGTCAATGATCACTTGGAGAAGAAGTTGGAAAAGGCCAATAGAGATTTGGGCCTTCAAAGGAGGATGACTGGGCACTATAGGAAGCTTAATCAGTTCGCCCGATGGAAATTGAAGGCCACACAGGAAAAGCTCAAGGAAGCTCAAAAGAGGCGCCTGGCACCAAAAATGAAGAAAGACACCTCAAGTCTCCAAATTTTGGCCTCAACTTGTCAACATGTTTCTGAAAACCCTTAAGGGTCATGCTCGCCAAAATTGGGCGAAATTCAACAAGTTTTGGTTTTTTGTCATTTTTGGGCTTTTGGCTAAAACTCATGGGCATCGCCATTTCTGTTTGGGACATCCTCAAAGGATGAAAATGGTATCATTGGATGCCATAATTTTAGGGGCACCTACTCAGCAATTTTCAGATCAATTGAAGATGATTTGGTCCTCCAAAGTGGCAAAAAATAGTCGCTTTTTCAACAGTCTGCCCCGTATATCAGCCAAGGCAATTTTCTGGGTTTTTTTACACAGGTCATGGTTTGACAAACTTCTAGTGATCAGTTTGGATAAAAATAAGCATTTTCAGAAAATAGACATTCAGAGCTTTCTAACGAGCCATCACGGGACTCGTTTCGACATTGATAAGGCTTCCAAAAGTTTCCCACAAGACAGACGACTTTCTGCTGATATTTTTCTTAAGTATTTTTGTGAAAAATGCACTTTTCTAAAGTGACTTTTCCTCATGTGCGTTTAGCTATTTTTTTCCATGGTTAGTTATGAAAAATCAATATATTTTCCTTTTTTAGCATTTTTATGATATTTTTATTTTTTAGCATTTTGAGACATGCCCTTGGAGGCACCTCAGATTTCCTGTTTCTTTATAGCTTCTATGTTTTCTCCCTTCTTAGTCATATCAAAGAATCATTGATTGCTCTTTGATAACTGAAGAAATTGTTTTCTTGTTTCATTTATGGTTTTATGCATGCTAAGTATGATTCATGGTATGCCCTACTTACTCATGGCTAGTCATAGCTCCACCTCTGAAACCTTTCTTTGATTGTTTGATTTTCATTAGTTGAACCAAGGAGGTCTTGTACTGATCTTGCCCTTTGCCTAAAACTATGCAATCTTACTTCAAAGTGCCCGATAGCTTGGAATACTATGCTTAGGCATTTCCTCATAGTGATTTGAGTTATTTTTTTGTCTTAATTGTCTTTCTCCAAAGTCTGATAGCAATTTCCTAAAGTTAGAGAGTCATAGATCTCTATGTATTGCTTGAATGTTTATTTCTGTGCATCTATCAGTTTATAGTTACATTTCTCATGATTAATGGTTAGCCATACCATGTTTATGTCAGCTATTGAACCATTTATGTTTTAAAACCTTTGTTCTTCACAAACTTAGTGTCCATCCCACTCCATTTTACCCAAAGATCCATTTTACCTTGATCAAATCGGCCCTTCAACATACCATGTATCACCATCTGAAAGCTTTCTTGACCTTTTCGACCCCATAGCCCAGTTAATATAACAATATTTTTATCTATCTTAGTCTTTGATCAGTTCATCCCTCACAAACCTAAAGACAGAACCAAAAACCTACTTCATAACTAGCCTAAAATCAGAAACACAAGAAGCAAACACACAGATATCCCTTACACAAATAGAGAGAGCCCTCTCTAAGTCTAGGAAGGCTAGGTCCTCGGGCTCCAAAGATTTTTTTGATGTTACCCTATCACTTGGCTTTCCAATAAGCCAAATCACGGGACCCTAACAAAATGGCGATCACGGTGGGACTCTAAGTTAGTGACAATCTAAGTACACCTTAGGACTCCAGAAATCCCTTATCTTCAAGAATACCTGCCAATTATCCACCTCATCGCCACACTAAGATAATGGCGATCATAGTGGGACTAACTCAGTACATAACAGTCTAGCAAACTCTTGCAGATTCATTAGTCTTTCAAAATTTAAACAGGCAAGCAGTCCATAGAATTATTTAGAGTAAACTCTTTTTGTTTTCACCACCCTAGCAAAGTGATGAATCAGGTTTAGAACACTCTAATAAACCATAGGCTGCACATAAAAACTCAGAAAACCCCAAAACATCCCCAGATTGGCTTTTCCTAGTTATTGGTGTTGGACCATAGCTACATCTCTATAAAAACAACCAAGTTCCACCTGCCTACTCCACTAGCCTCCAGTAGGCCAAAAAACTCCATAAAAACCAAAAATTCATAAACCATACCTTTCTGTTGACTTATCCTTTCCACAAACTTAAAATTCATGGTGCAAACTCTGTAATCAGTGACAAACTAAGTATAACTTAGCGATTCAGAAACTTCACCTAAACATAGGAGATAAACAGAAATAAACTTGCAAATAGAACCATTAGCTTGTCCAAACAGCTTAGCAAACTGTTGAAACCAAGTGATCACTCTTCCTTGCAAGTCTTCACCTCAAAGTTTGCTAGAAGACTCTTTTTTTTCCCGAAAGCATCTTTGATAGTATGGGTGATGGACCATAGATCTCAAAGAAATCGACCTGGCGACTCCACTAGCCTTCATTTTTGTTTTGACCATTCTTCACATCAGCGAAACCCCTAGAGAGGCCATCCATCCAAAACAATCACAAATACCATCCTCTCTAAACTCTGAATTCGAAATCTGGCTTCACAAAGAATCTATACCAGATCTCATCCGGACCCAAATCCCCCTATCATAGTAGATGACCCAGAGAAGATTCTGTGGCAAGCTTCCAAAACTGGCAACTTAGCTACCGATAGGTCCATCCTTAAAGCAGGATCAGTACTTGACCATCTCACTTCCTTGCAGGATTCCCCATTTAACTTAAAATCAGCAAAAACCCTTTTTAGAAGCAAGTGACAAAGTAAAGTAAACTTTGACGATCTTGAGCCCCTACATTTGCTACACAATCCTAGTAGAGAAGCCTCACCTGCTACACCTCCCGAATTCTAGCTTCTCCATCACTTTGGCTCCTACCACCCTAGATCTGCTCAAAATTAGGTCACTAGCCCAGGTACATCCACCACACCCGTCCAAACCACCACTGTTCAAATCACCTTAGCTCATCCTACAAGCCCTCATATTGTAAATCATCCATTAGCTCCTGCCATGGCAACTTGGTATGCACCTTTGGTGTTACCACACCCTTTGGCTCCTTTACAAAATGAATATCAATCCAAAATCCTGCACTTTACCAGAGTTGAGGCTACTACCGCTCAAGAACATGTAGACAGAATTAGCGATGCCTTTGAATACATGGAAATACAGGACGAGACCATAAGAATGAGGATGTTCGCCTAAAGCCTGGGCGGAGAACCCGAAAAATGGTTTAAGATCTTAACTCCAAACAACATACACGATCTCCCAGAACTCTACCAAACCTTCATAAATAAGTGGGAAATCAGAAAGAACCCCATTCAAATCCTGTCAGAGTATAACAATCTAAAAAGGGAAAATGGGGAAAGTGTCTAGAAATACTAAACTAGGTTCAATATTGTTTATAACGCTCTCCCACCTCACTTCAAACCTCCACTTGGCTCAGCCTTAGCAAAGTTCCCCAAAGGCTTCGACCCAGACATGACTTATCAACTAAGAGACAAGGAGCCCCCAACATTAGAGGAAATGCAAAAAGTGGCCATAAGTGTAGAAGCCAACTTAGCAGAAAAGAGAGCTAGGACCAGATCAGAAAGGAAAGTCACATACCGGAATGAGGTCTCCCCTTCAGCCCCTTCCTTAGATCCTAGAATAGATGACTTGGTTAGATCCATGGTGAAAATGTGGGAAAAGATAAGTGAAAAGACACCTGTTAGGGACAACCAACCAAACCCTCCAAACAGAAACCAGAACTAAAACTTTAGGAGAGAACAGCCTCAAAACAAACCAAGTGAAACTAACCAACAAATTAGGCAACCCTTTATTGAAAATTATGTTGATGAGGATGAGAGGGATACAAAACCCATTGATGAAAGTCATTTGAACCTAATAGGTTCTGATAACAAGAGTGAGGTTTACCTCACAGAAGAAGAACAAGCTTTCTTCTTTCCAAATCAAAATGAAACCAACTATAAAGATCCCGAAGATCCTGCTATAGATTTTCAGAATTCCATAATAGAAGCTCACAGGCAGTATGATCTTAGAAGCAGAAAAAACCAAGACAACTCCAGGAAAGGTAGCTCAGACACTGCTAAACCCCTGATACCATCCTTAAAAGAGTAGTGGAGAGCAACAAAATCGTGGTCAAGAAAAATGACCAAAGCAAAGATAAAGCTATTCAGACAAGCCTTGGCCCAGATTTTCCCAGTACCTCTTCCAAGATTCCCGAGATGGCTGTTTTGAACAAAATCTCGAAATAAAGTCAGCAAACTCAGAACATAGAGAAAGTCATGGCTGAAAAAACTGAAGCAAACGTATCTAAACTACAAGCACCCTTCAGTTTTGAAGGAGAAATCGCAAAATAAATATTACCATGCCCCTCACTGAACTTATCACCCAAATCTCTTATAAATCCCAAGTGTTAAAGGTCCTGAATATAGGAAATGATGCAAACACCCTAAATCTAGTTGATGACACTCTTGAAGTGTTGTTTGGTTCAAAAGTAGAAGGGAAATTTCAATAAGGAACCACTCTTCCCTTTTACATCAGTCTGAATATCCATGACCAAATCCTACACAATGCCATGCTAGACTCTGGGGCCTCGCATAATCTCATGCCAAAGGTTGTGATGGAAAGATTAGGCCTAGAAATAAGAAAACCTTATAAAGACTTGTATTCATTTGATTGAAGAAGAGTCAAGTGTCTAGGCTTAATCAAAGATCTTTGTTTTAGTTTGGCCCAAATAATTTCAAAACACCTGATCATGGACATAGTGGTAGCAGACATCCCCCCCAAGTACAGAATGATTTTATCTAGAACTTGGGGAGCTAGGCTTCAGGGAAATATTCAACTTGATATGTCCTATGCCACTATTCCTGTGTTTAACCAAACTAGAATAATCTATCGAGAATCACACATGAAATATATGGTCAACAACCAAAAAATTCCAAATAACATCTCGATGTACTCCTTGCATTTTGATCTGAACTCTTTCATTTTACACATTGATGAAGACATTGAAGAACAGTCAGGAGGATTTGAAACAAACTTAGACCCACCACATCAGCTATCCCAAGTTCTTTGTGATGAACTAGACACTCAAAATTATCATGACCATGAGCAGTTATGTCTTGAGGAAAGAGAGTTCGTTCCTCTTGAAATAGAGATAGAGGAAAAAGCACAAAACATTATATACCATCAAGAAAATTTCTCAAACCATAGGTAAACATCAGCAGTAACATCAAGAGACTTTTTCAGAATAGAGGCATTAGAAGACTTGCATATCACAAACCTCTTTGGAAATCAGGGGCAGGGGAGCTTAATGTTCTTACCATACCTTAAGGATTTACCATCACATAACTCTACCTCTTCAAGTCTGTTGGAAGGTGTCTTGTTTGCTTTGTGGCTTAGTGGGCTTTATATAGAGCAGTGTTTGGAGGGGAAGGTGTTTTTGTCAAAACACAAGAAGCCCTTTTTCAACAAAAAAATCACAAACACATCTTTTCAAGATTTTTTTCCCAAGCACAGTGATACATTGATTTTGTTTTTCATTTGACAAGTACTTGTTTGGTTGGCATCAAAGAGGGACAATGACTTATAAGGAGGAGAAAGTGTGGTGTTGGGAAACCATTTCAAAAAACCATTTGAGACAATTTGTCTTAGTCAACTAGCAAAGAGTATCCAAAACAAAAATGTCTCCCAGGCAAGACAATAGAAGTGGCCCTCAGAGGAGGTTTGAACTTGTTTCAATTGAAGAAGTAAATGCTCATCCTTCAGTTCTATTTAACTTTCATGAAGTTGGATGTCTAGATTTTTGTCAAAGGGTTCAGGTGGTGAAAAGCTATCTCCCCTTGACACATCTATGTGCTTTGAGATTGCAAGGGAAACATTTTCAACTGGCAGACTTAGATTTCAAGTTTTCTCTTTCCCCATTTCGAACACCTAGACTTCTCACAAACAAAATTACAAACCCTTTTTGAAGCCGGAGCATTGGGATACATGCCCATCCATATTTCCTTTTTCATATCTGTTGACTAGCTATGCTCCCCTCATGAAGATAATCATGAAATATTTCACATGCGAGGGAAGGTTTTCCCGGGTCTATGCTTACCATGTCCGGTTGCTCATGCACTTCACAAGAGCCCAATTGTTAAACCTTCCCTTTTTCCTCCATAGAAGTATTGAAAAGATGGCCTCCACTGTTCAAAAAAGACCTCCTTCTGAGCAGTCAACTTGCCTTTTCCGTCATTCCCTCATCAAGATTGTCATTCTTCATCAACTTGAGAAGAAGGGAATCTCTTGGGACACTTTCATTGCACATCCAGATTTCGCCACTGTTCCTTCATCCCATGCATCTCCTTCACCTTCCACTCAGCATCTTTCGCCTTCTTCAAGTAAGCCCATTCCCAAGAAGCTAAAATTTCCCATGATTAGTGAAGAAGAGCAGCATAATGAAGAAGAAAAAGAGCATGATGAAGAAGAGCAGCATGATGAGGAAGAGCAGCACAGTAAGGAAAGGCAGCAAAGTGAAGAAAAACACAGTGATGATATGCAGCACAGTGATGAAGAAAAGCGCCATGAAAAAGAGCAAAACAGTGAGAAGGGAAATGATGAGGAAATTGAACAGTTTGATGAGGATATTGGTAACCCTCACAGCAGCAAAAATGATGAAGATGAAGCCCAAAACATTGAGGAGACAGAGCCCAAAAGTCCTAAAGAAAGCAAGGACAAGAGTAAAGAGGGCAGTCCTCAAAAAGACATGCAAGGTGACAATCAAAACATTCATGAAGAAACTCAAAACAGTGGCAAGGATGATGAGGGAAGTAGCAAGGGCAAAGAGCAAATAGATCATGTGCTAGCTGCCTCTCCTAGGCAAGGGGCCATGCTTTCTTCTCCAAAAGTGACAAAGCCCCGGACATCAAGGAAAAGAGTGTCTCAAACTATAACTCCAAATGTTACTAGGGACCTCCGAAGCAAGGGGAAGTTGCCCAAGCAACCCATTGTCGAATTACCCAAGAGGAGGAAGACCAAGAAGGCCACTAAAGCAAGGGAAAGGAGAAAGAAGAAAGCAGTCATGAGAAGGAGAGGGACTTTGACATAATTCAGATCCAAAGTGATGATAGCGACAATGAGGCCCGAATCCTAGAGTCTCTCTTAATCAATATAGAAGAACAAATTCATGCTTTGAAGGCAGATCTAGAGAGGTCTAGAAACCTCATTCATTTTTTGCAAACATAAAACAAACAGATGAGTGTCGACATGGCGGTATATGAGACACGGGCCATCAAATATCAAAAAGAGCCTCCAAGGTGCAAATTTAGTTGGAAGAACTCATGGGCGAGTTCAATGATAGCGAAGATGAAGATTAGCCAAGAAGAAAGAGGCCAAGGACCATGGGACTCGAGAGAAGAGTCTTTGTGTCCTTGGATCCATCTTTGTTAGTCAGAAAGGGTCACTGTGTCTTTTCAATCACTCTAAATTTCTCTACTAGTGGAGTATTTTGGTCTAATGAAGGTTGTGGAGTCGCCAGGTGGAGGATTTGAACTGTGGTGTCCACCATCAGCATGATTGGGACTGCTTAATGCATTCCTAGGAGACTTTATAAGGACTAGTGGAGTAATAGGCCTACTGGAGGCTAGTGGAGTCGCCAACTGGAACTTGGTTGTTTTTGTAAAGATGTAGCTATGATCCACCACCAGTAACTACAGAAAAACCAATTTAGGAATGTTTTGGGGTTTTCTAAGTTTTTGTGTAGCCTATGAGGTTTGGAAGTGTTTCCTATAACTGAATCATCATTTTGATAAGATGGTGAAGGAGCTAGCTTCTACTCTTCAAACAACACTTAATTTTTCTAAGTTTGATTGAGACTTCGAGAGTTACTAAGGAGTACTTAGATTGTCACTAACTCGGAAGGTCCCACCGTGATCGCCATTATGTTATAACGGCGATGGGATTAAGGTCGATCATATAGCAGCCTAGAGTTTAGTAAAGTAGTAAGGCCTACTGGAGGCTAGTGGAGTCACCAGGTGGATTTTTAGTTGTTTTGAGTTATATGTGTATGGTCCACCACCAGTACCGAAAAAAACCAATCTAAGGGAGTTTTTTGGGGTTTTTTTGAGTTCTTTATGTAGTCCTAAGGTTTTTAAGAGTGTCCTATAGCTGATTCATCATTTTTCTAGGATGGTGAGACAACCAGATTCTACTCTTCTAAGCTTGACTGAGATTTTGAGGGTTCCTAAGGGATACCTAGGATGTTTTGACTCAAAGTCCCACTGTGATCGCCATTATGTTAGGGTCCCATGATTTGGCTGATTGGCAAGCCAAATGATAGTGTAACATCAAACCAGTCTTTGGAGCCCAAGGACCTAGCCTTCCTGGACTCAGAGAGGGCTCTCTCTATTTGTGTAAGGGATATCTGTGTGTTTGCTTATTGTGTTCTAATTTTAGGCTAGTTATGAAGTAGGTTTTTGGTTTTGGTTTTTAGGTTGTGAGGGATGAAACTGATCAAAGATATAAGATAGGTAAAAAGATGTCAGATCAACTGGGCTATGGGGTCGAAGAGGTCAAGAAAGCTATCAGATGGTGATACAAGGTTGTTGAAGGGCCAATTTGATTCAAGGTAGAAAAGATCTTTGGGAAAAATGGAGTAAGATGGATATCAAGTTTGTGAACAACAAAGGATTTCAAGCATAACTAGTTTAATAGCTGACATAAACATGGTAGGGCAAACCATTAATCATGAGAAATGTAACTATAAGCTAATCAATACATATAAATAAACATTCAAGCCATGCATAGAGATATATAACTCTCTAACTTTGGGAAATGGCTATCAGACTTTGGGGAAATACACTTAAGACAGACAAACAACTCAAAACACTATGCCAGAATGCCTAAACACAGTACTTCAAGTTATTGGGCACTTTGAAAACAAGATTTCATAAGTCTTAGACAAAGGGCAAGATCAGAACAATACCTCCTTGGTTCAACAAATGACAATCTAATCAGTCAAAGAGAAATTTCATGAATGGAGCTATGGCTAGCAATGAATAAGCAGGGTGTACCGTAAATCATACTTAGCATGCATAAAACCATGAATGAAATAAGCAACAATATCCTTAAGTTATTAAAGAGCAATCAAGAATTCTTTAATGTGGCTAAGGATGAAGAAAACATGGAAGCTATGAAGAAACAAGAAATTTAAGGTGCCTCCAAGGGCATGTCTCAAAATTGTTCTCTACTGTTCTATAGCAAGCAAGAAACATGGATTCATGAATGAAAACTAGGAAACAAAACAAAGAGAGAGACACTATACCATTCTACCAAGTCATGGAAACAAAGAGAGAGACACTATACAACAATTCTCTTTCATCATCCAAGAACATCCAAGAGACTATCCAAAAGCATGAGACAAGTATTTCTTCCAAAGATTATATGACCATATATTGCTTCTATCATCAAGTTCAGCCTTCTATTACAATGAATCCTCTTGGAATATATAGGCCAAAGAGGAGGAAAACCAACCAAGGCAACTAGCTAGCCATTGGTTCAAAATAAATATCTAAACTTGTCCTTGAGGCTTTGCAAAGCCCAAGGCACAAAAATATCCAACAAAATATCTTAAAATGCTAAAAAATGGAATAAATTTGACTTTTTATGACTGACAATGTCCCAAAATAGCTTAACGCACATTTTGAAAGCCTACTTCAAAAATCTTCCTTTTTTGGTCAAAAAGCACTAAGGGCACATCAGTAGAAAATTGCCTGTCTTTCGAATGAATTTTGAGGGTCTTCCCGATGTCGAAACTAGGCCCGTGATGGCTCGTTGGAAAGCTCTAGATGTCTAATTTTTGTAAAAACTTGAATTTTCCCAAAATTATGCCTATAAATTTTTCAAATATTGGACTGAGTGGAAAAACCCAAAAAATAGGCCTTGCTGATATGTGAGCAGATTGTCGAAAAAGTGAGTGTTTTTTGTATATTTGGGGGACCAAAACAACTTCAAATGATCTGAAAATTCCTAAGTATATGCCCCTAAATTTAATGCATCCAATGGTACCACTCTCAAGAGTTTAGGATGCTCCAAACCAAAATGGCGGCACCCATGATTTTATGCAATTAGGCCAAAAAATGTCAAAAAACAAGAACATGTCAAAATTTGCTCAATTTTGGTGAGTAAGTCCCTCAAGGCTTTTTAGAAACACATCTAGAAGCTCGGGAAAAAATTCCAAGCCTAGAGGTGTCTTTTTCCTTTTTTCTAACCGGGTGCCCTCTTTGGGCAGTTTTGAGCTTTTCTTGGTTTTCTTCTTTGTTGTTTGGCATTCTAGCTTTGGTGAAGAAGTCATGGCCCCTTGCCTAGGAGAGGTTGCTAGCACATGCTTTGGAGAATGCCCTTCATGATCCATGTTTTTTATTTTCTTTCCCTCATCAGTGCTTGCTTGAGGGTTTCCTTCTTTGTCTTTGTCACTGCTTTCTTCATGACTGTCATGCTCTTTCCCTTCACTGTTTTGTGCTTCATCACCCTCATGCTTATTGTTGTGTTGGCTGCCATAATGTTCCTTTTCATCACTGCCTTACTGCCCATCACTTTTCTCTTTGAAATATCCATTGAAACACTGTAAAACTACCTAATATCAGTTTCACCTATGGCACATGCATTGTTGAGACTTCAAGGCTTGTTAGTGGCGCGACTTAAGGGTGTAACCAAAATTTTTTTGCAGAATAGGAAGGTCTATTAGGACTGGTTGATAGTAGATAGAGGTTATTTGGCTTTTAGGATAGTTTTCCAAGGGAGAAATGCCTAGAGCGCCACTACCTAACTTAGGGGGGACTTCCTGGACAGATTTGGATTGTTTTCTTTGGAGCTGATGGACAAGCTAGTATGACTGAGGCTCGATAGGGCTTGACAATGAGGTTTTATCTCGTCATGGGCTGATTGAAAAGGTAGGAGGGAAAAATTTGTTTGGGGGTTTTCTAGATGACAAATTGACATATGGAGATCAGCTTCTAGAAAACTCAGCTAGGAATTTAGTCATCAACAACAAGTGAAAAATACTGATGACTAACAGTGGCTCCATTTGGGGAGGGCAGCTCCTTTTCAGGAGGTGTCCAGAATTGCAGATCTTTGGCTTATGAAGACCAGTGCCTTATCCATTGGCATAAATTTCATTCTTTCTTGATGCCATTTCTGAAAATTGACAGCATGATTAGCATCAATGATATTTCTACCTACCCCACTATCTTTCCTAACATTTTTTCTTCCTTTGGGTGCATTTGGACTAGCAACCTTTTGAAAATATAGATATATATATAATTTTTTTTTTGAAAAATGAACCTATCTAGTTCTATACTTATATCTGTCGGGAGTTCAGATTAAACTGATGAAATCCTTTGTTTCTCTACCTATGCTAGATCAACTGTCAAGGTTAAGCTGTTTGACAGGATTTTATTCTATAATCTACAACAAAAAATTGAAAAATGATCAAATCAGGATTAGACAGTCTGATTTTTCATGTACTTGTGGCACGAAAGACAAGATGCACACAAATATTATTTTGCATAAAATGAAAACTAGGAAAACAAGGCTAGGATACATAGTTTGTTTTTCATCCCTGCTTTCCTCTTTGGTTCTATTTTGAGCATGTGGAACCAGTATCTTTTCCTAATCTACTCTCTTTGATAAGTCAATCTTACACAATGTTGACCATCTTTTCCACTCACTAACTTATCAACAAATAAATTTAAAACATGTTCAGTTATGATTAGGCTAGATAACTGAACAAGACATTTGAGCACTAGTAGCAGCATTTAGACTTGCGCGCTTTCCGAATGACTATTTTTTGAACACGGGGCCTTCTTTCTATTTTTCAAACCGCCCTCTTTTTCTGTTTTTCTATTTTTTTTTGAATTTTCTGCTTTTTCACTTTTTCTTCAAACAATCTAAAACTAAAAAGATGTTCACAAGGCTGAGCTTATTTTTCACAGCTATCTATCTATCCTAGTCTAAACTATACACAACATACATTCATTTGGTGAACTCTTCTTTCCAATATATCCAGTCAAGTAGATGATTGCATGGTTGATCTTGGTTTAGTTCTTTCATGATGCTGAAGTAATGAAAAGGCCACTCCCATTTGGCTTGTTTTCGGACAGTAGTGCTTAAGTTTTTTCTCATTCTTGGTAGCAACTTGTTCATGATAGAACACACTACTCCTTCTTTAAAGGTTTCTAGGGAAACAACAAAGGGGTCTTTGAATAATAGCTGGCCTAGAGGATTTGAACAATAGACCTCATTTAGGATTACTCCCTCCTTTACTTGACTAACCTTGGGATTCTTTTGAGAAATAATCCCTTCTCCCTCTTTATGATTATCTGATTTGGAAACTTCAGAAAGTAATGTTATGCTACCTTCAAGCAATCTTGGTACACCCTGATTTAGTGAGATGATTCCTGTTTGTGAGCCATTATCCTGATGAGTAGGACTATTCTTTAGCACCAGGTCTTCTTGAGAAGATATTGTAGTTTCATCATCAATCTTTCTTGTACTTTTAGTATGAGAAAATACATTAGTAGATAAGTCAGTAATAGAAAACACATACATATCTTCTTCACTGAATGGTTTGGATGCTGGTTGTATGCTTATGATTTTATTGGTTTCTTCTTTTGTTGAAAGGAGTGGTGTCTATCTCTTTTTTTGGGTGGAACTATGATGTCTCTCTTCCTTTTGTGAATGCTCACAAGGATGAATGTCTTTTTGAGGAAGTATTTCAACCTCAACAACAATTTGTTCTATTGTTTCTTTATGGGCAATTTCTTTAGTAGGTAAGGCAGTAGTGGATAACATCTGATCTATTTCCTTTTCAGTTAAAGGAGGAGGTATTTTCTGTTTTCTTTGGATTGGGCAACAATTGCTTTCCATTTTTTGTGGAAGTTGATCTTGTGGCTGAATGTCCTCTTGTATTTTACAAGGAAAGGCAGATGGATTGTTATTTGTTTCAACCTTTTCAAAGAGCTCTTGTGGATCCTCTCTTATTTTTTGATGGATTTCATCTGGGATCAACTCTTCTTGGTCATCTTGATGGTTAGTTTGGGTAAGAAAATTATGGATCTCCTCTAAATAATCCTCAGGATGCCAATTTCCTAAGTTTTCATCAATGCTTACAAGGCGTTGTATGAGGTTTTCAGATTGATCACAACAATTTTCAGCCAATGATAGAGATGGAAAATGCCCTATATAGTGTTTACAAAATACTTGGTGGAAATCCTTCAAAGAAAACAAGATGCCAGGTTCTAGGCCTTCATACCATTCTCTTGCCTTTCCTTCTAATGTACCCATGAAAATTTTCATGAGGCAGTCCTCATGCCATTCAACCTTTAACCTCCATAAATGTATATGAAAATTTGATGAGGTGTAACAATGGGTCATCAACCTTTTCATCTCGAAAGATAGGTAGGTTTTCTATCCAATTTACGTCTTTAGGCATTTTGTGTGGGAATCCAGGGATATGTTCTCTGCTCATCGGAGCATATCTCCTTTGTGTCCTTGGATCCATCTTTGTTAATCAGAAAGGGTCACTGTGTCTTTTCAATCAGTCTAAAGTTCTCTACCAGTGGAGTCTTTTGGTCTAATGAAGGTTGTGGAGTCGCCAGGTGGAGGATTTGAACTGTGTTTTCCACCATCAGCATGATTGGGATTGCTTAATGCATTCCGAGGAGACTTTATAAGGACTAGTGGAGTAATAGGCCTACTGGAGGCTAGTGGAGTCGCCAGGTGGAACTTGGTTGTTTTTGTAAAGATGTAGCTATGGTCCACCACCAGTAACTAGGGAAAAACCAATCTGGGAATGTTTTGGGGTTTTCTGAGTTTTTGTGTAGCCTATGAGGTTTGGAAGAGTTTCCTATAATTGAATCATCATTTTTCTAAGATGGTGAAGGAGCTAGCTTCTACTCTTCAAACAACACTTAATTTTTCTAAGTTTGATTGAGACTTCGAGAGTTACTAAGGGGTACTTAGATTGTCACTAACTCGGAAGGTCCCACCGTGATCGCCATTATGTTAGTGAGCGGTGGGATAATTCAATCAGATATTATTCTAAATTTTAGCAAAGTATTGAGCCTGCGAAGGCTAGTGGAGTCGCCCGAGTTGGATTTTTAGTTGTTTGGAGGTATATGTGTATGGTCCACTGCAGTCTTACATCAAAAACCAATCTAAGGGAGTTTTTTTTTTGGGGTTTTACGAGTTTTTATGTAGTCCTAAGGTTTGTAAGAGTGTCCTACGATTTGAGTCATCATTTTTCTAGGATGGTGAGACAACCGAGATTCTACTCTTCTAAGTTTGTTGAGATTTTGAGATTTCTAAAGGTACCTAGGATGTTTTGACTCAAATTCCCACCGTGATCGCCATTATGTTAGTGAGCGGTGGGATAATTCAATCAGATATTATTCTTAAGGCTAATGGAATGTTTAGGGAATCTAAGTTTGTATATCACTCAAAGTCCCACCGTGATCGCCATTATGTTAGGGTCCTGTGATTTGGCTGATTGGCAAGCCAAATGACAGTGTAACATCAAACCAATCTTTGGAGCCCAAGGACCTAGCCTTCCTGGACTCAGAGAGGGCTCTCTCTATATGTGTAAGGGATATCTATGTGTTTTCTTATTGTGTTCTGATTTTAGGCTAGTTATGAAGTAGGTTTTTTGGTTTTGGTTTTTAGATTGTGAGAGATGAAATTGATCAAGGATATAAGATAGGTAAAAAAATGTCAGATCAACTAGGCTATGGGGTCGAAAAGATCAAGAAAGCTATCAGATGGTGATACAAGGCTGTTGAAGGGCCGATTTGATTCGAGGTAGAAAGGATCTTTGGGAAAAATGGAATAAAATGGACATCAATTTTGGGAACAACAAAGGATTTCAAGCATAACTAGTTTAATAGCTGACAAAAACATGGTAGGGAAAACCATTAATCATGAGAAATGTAACTATAAGCTAATCAATACATAGAAATAAACATTCAAGCCATGCATAGAGATATATAACTCTCTAACTTTCAGAAATGACTATCAGACTTTGGGGAAATTCACTTAAGAGAGACAAACAACTCAAATCACTATGTCGGAACGCCTAAACATAGTAGTTCAAGTTATTGGGCACTTTGAAAACAATATTGCATAGTCTTAGGCAAAGGGAAAGATCGGAACAAGACCTCCTTGGTTCAAAAAATGACAATCTAATCAGTCAAAGAGAAATTTCATGGATGGAGCAATGGCTAGCCATTGGTAAGCAGGGCGTACCGTAAATCATACTTAACATGCATAAAACCATGAATGAAATAAGCAACAATATCCTTAAGTTATTAAAGAGCAATCAAGAATTCTTTAATGTGACTAAGGATGAAGAAAACATGGAAGCTATGAAGAAACATGAAATTTGAGGTGCCTCCAAGGGCATGTCTCAAATTTGTTCTCTACTGTTCTATAGCAAGCAAGAAACATGGATTCATGAATGAAAACTAGGAAACAAAATAAAGAGAGAGACACTATACCATTCTACCAAGTCATGGAATCCAACAACAATCCTATGTCATCATCCAAGAACATCCAAGAGACTATCCAAAAGCATGAGACAAGTATTTCTTCCAAAGATTATATGACCATATATTGCTTCTATCATCAAGTTCAGCCTTCCATTACAATGAATCCTCTTGGAATATATAGGCCAAAGAGGAGGAAAACCAACCAAGCAACTAGCTAGCCATTGGTTCAAAATAAATATCTAAACTTGGCCTTGAGGCTTTGCAAAGCCCAAGGCACAAAAATATCCAACAAAATATCTTAAAATGCTAAAAATTGGAATAAATTTGACTTTTTATGACTGACAATGTCCCAAAATATTTTAACGCACATTTTGAAAGGCTACTTCAGAAATCTTCCTTTTTTGGTCAAAAAGCACTAAGGGCGCATCAGTAGAAAATTTCATGTCTTTCAAATGACTTTTGAGGGTCTTCCTGATGTCAAAAAGAGGCTCGTGATGGCTCGTTGGAAAGCTCTCGATTTCTACTTTCTGGAAAAACTTGAATTTTCCCAAAATGATTCCTAGAAGTCTTTCAAATATTGGACTGAGTGGAAAAACCCAAAAAATAGGCCTTGCTGATATGTGAGCAGATTGTCGAAAAAGTGAATGTTTTTTGTATCTTTGGGGGACCAAAACAACTTCAAATGCTCTGAAAATTCCTGAGTAGATGCCCATAAATTTAATGCATCCAATGGTATCACTCTCAAGAGTTGAGGATGCTCCAAACCAAAATGGCGGCGCCCATGATTTTATGCAATTAGGCCCAAAAATGTCCAAAAACAAGAACATGTCAAAATTTGCTCAATTTTGGTGAGAAAGTCTCTCAAGGCTTTTTAGAAACATATCTAGAAGCTAGGGCCAAAATTCCAAGCCTAGAGGTGTCTTTTTCCTTTTTTCTGACCAGGTGCCCTCTTTGGGCAGTTTTGAGCTTTTCTTCTTTGTTGTTTGGCATTCTAGCTTTGGTGAAGAAGTCATGGCCCCTTGCCTAGGAGAGGCAGCTAGCACATGCTTTGGAGAATGCCCTTCATGATCCATGTTTTTTATTTGCTTTCCTTCATCATTGCTTGCTTGAGGGTTGCCTTGTTTGTCTTTTTCACTACTTTCTTCATGACTGTCATGCTCTTTCCCTTCACTGTTTTGTGCTTCATCACCCTCATGCTTATTGCTGTGTTGGCTACCATAATGTTCCTTTTCATCACTGCCTTACTTCCCATCACTTTTCTCTTTGAAATATCCATTGAAACACTGTAAAACTACCTAATATCAGTTTGACCTATGGCACATGCATTGCTGAGACTTCAAGGCTTGTTAGTGGCACGACTTAAGGGTGTAATCAAATTTTTTTTGCAGAATACGAAGTTCTGTTAGGACTGGTTGATAGTAGATAGAGGTTCTTTGGCTTTTAGGACAGTTTGCCAAGGGATAAATTCCTAAAGCGCCACTACCTAAATTAGGGGGGACTTCCTGGACAGATTTGGATTGTTTTCTTTGGAGCTGATGGACAAGCTAGTATGACTGAGGCTAGATAGGGCTTGACAATGAGGTTTTATCTCGTCATGGGCTGATTGAAAAGGTAGGAGGGAAAAATTTGTTTGGGGGTTTTCTAGATGACAAATTGACATATGGATATCAGCTTCTAGAAAAATCAGCTCGGAATTTAGTCATCAACAACAGGTGAAAAATACTGATGACTAATAGGTCTTGCTGAATCCTGGGGACCCCTTGCTCAGCCTGATCCCCTATCTGTTGATATAGCACATCTCATTGAGACTCATCACCTTATCTAAATGCCCATGCCTCTAATCCACACCACCTGGAGAAATAAGAGGGTTGGAGAGGCCTTTGTTGCTCATAGACTGGACCATTTTCTCATACATGAATCCTTAACCTACTTTGGGTTACTTTACTGACAATGGGTGGGTTCTAGGGCACTGTCTAACCACTCCCCCTTCTAATTGGTGCTCTCCTTTGTCTGTGGGAAACCCTGCAACCCTTTCAAGTTCAATGCCACTTGGCTCTCCCACCCGGAGTACATTAATTTGGTTACTGACTATTGGATCTCCCATCCCCTAGACCCTAGATCCTCACCCTATTTGACCTTTGCTGCTAGGATGTTTGTTGTCAAGAAGTTGACCAAGACCTAGGCCTGGGACAAGAGCGAAAAGGATGAGGAAATACTATGCAGGATTGAATTAGAAATTTTTGAGATCGAATCTGCCTTGATGGAAGGCCCAACCACGGTAGCTACTAGGACACATCTCACTCATCTGGAAACTGATAGATCCCGAATACTCAAGGAACGAGAGGAAACCTAGCGCCTCAGAAGCAAAGCTACTTGGCTAAAAGCTAGAGATGAAAACTCCAAATTCTTCCTCCAATTTGAAAATGGACACAAAACCATCAATACTATCTGGTCACTGGAGGAAGAACATGGAAATCAAGCCCATAATTTCCATCATTTGGCTCACATGGGGTTGGAACACTTTCGCAACCTCTACAAGGCTCCTGCCAACACTAATTTGGTTGAAATCATTAGAGTGGTTGGATTATTTCCCAGATTCATGGATCGTGATGATGAGGAACAATTGACTCGCCCTCTTACCATGTAAGAAATCCATGACACCTTGAAATGGTTCCAGAAAGATAAGAGCCTTGGGCCTAATGGTTGGAGTGTTGAATTCTACCTAGCCTTCTTTGATATCATAGGATATGACATCCTCAATCTGGTTGAAGAATGCCACACAACTGCCAAAATATATGATGCCTTTAACTCCACCTTCATTTCCCTCATTCCCAAATCAGATGCCTCCAGAAATTTCTCTGACTATCGACCTATCTCCCTTTGCAACTGCATTTACAATATCATAGCCAAAATCATTTCTAATCACATTAAGCCCATCCTCTCAGAACACATTTCTTCTGAAAAATTTTCCTTCCTCCACCACTGCCAGATTCATGAAGCTATTGGCACTACCCAGGAAGTCCTACACTCCATTAAATTCAAAAATATCAAGAGCATCATATTAAAACCTGACCTTGCTAAAGCTTTTGATCACTCCAATTGGCTCTACATTTGCATGATACTCACCCATCTGGGATTCCCCTACAGCTTCATCAAATCGATCATGTATTTCATCACTAATGTATCTTTCAGTGTCCTCATCAAGGGATCTGCCTCCACTTTCTTCCACTCGGAATGAGGTCTCAAATAGGGTTGCCCCTATCCCCACTCCTCTTCCTTCTCATCATGGAAGCCTTCAACCGACTAATCATGGATGAAAAGAATCAAGGGCATCTATAGGGCAGCAAAATTGCAGAAGGATGCACACTCTCCCATCTACTATTCGTGGATGATGTACTCATACTCCTCAATGGATCCATCAGTGATGTTATCACTCTACAAATTTTCAAAATCTGATGCTTGAAAATTAGCCATAATACTCCTTCAAATTTCATAGTTTGCAAAATATCATAAAATGATGAATTCTATGGTGTATTTAATTTTTTTTTTTAAACTTAGGTTAAGGTCTTAGAAATGAGTCCAAGTCATATCAAAGGAGTATGATTTGAGCTGACTCTTGGAAATGACCACAAGTCTGAAATTTTTCCATCTGTTACCAAACTGTCTAAGTCCGCAGCGTATATAGCAGGAAATTAATAGGATTTGCTACGGAAACACCTAATAGTTTCGTAGAAAATCTGACACTTTTCAAATGAAACGTGTTACGAAATCTCTGCCAATATTTAATGGTTTGAATAATAATGATGAATGATTTAGTGTTGCAAGGACCTTATGCCATATTTAAACCATCATTTTAAAAGCTTTCCATGTTAGTTATCATTTGTTTATACATCCTCTCATTCTACTCTCATACTTTCCGTTTTATCTTTCCGCACTCATCATTCGCTGCTAAAGCATCTCTCTGACAAGAAGCTACCCTGTAAAAACCCTTGTCAATTGTATCAGTCTCATCCCATTTTAGTTTCTCTCTGTTATCAAGCTTTCTATCCCGAACAGGTGTAAAGAGGTTAGGTAAGCCACCATTTCATCACACTGGGAATGGATACAGCTACACCTAAGAAATATTACAAAGGAGGTATACCATTCCTCTATGAACCTATAGCTCCAGACTTGGTTTTAGAAAATGAATATCTCATAGCGCTGTTTACAAAGGCAGGATGCATCAAATTCATTCAAAAATTGCAAGGGCATCATCCACAGGTGTCACAAGATTTTGTGGCCAATTTCAAAGGAACAATTACAAAGGTAGGTTGTCTCCATGTCCCAATTTCACCGGATAGTATCTCTAAAGTAACAGGGATTCCCAGGGTTGGAGAGGAGTGGTTTAAAGCCACCAAATTTGACTTGAAGATTTGTGATGAATATTTGAAACCAGAACATGCAGGAATCAAAATGACTGAAGGAATTCCTAGGAGCTATATTAAAGATGAATTTTCTAAGCTGCTAACAGTCATAAAAAAAGTATTTTACATGTGAAGGGCGTTTTCAAATCATATATATGTATCATTTCAAATTATTGATTCATTTTACAGGGAAGAAACTCATAGATATCCCATTCTATATCTTTAGAAGTCTTGGGAAGATGGCAGACAAGGTGAGAGGAAAGCCTGAAAGGTATGAAACTTCCATTTTCCACCATGGTTTGATGAAGTTGCTAGTTTTGGAGGAATTAAACAAACTAAACAGAGACTGGGCATCATTTCTGTTCATGAATGGATATGAACTAGATGTATTATCTCCAAGAAAAGCTTCCAAATCTAAAATCTTTCCTTCCAAGCAAGAAATGGGTATCAATGCTATTGAAGGAAATCGGCATGAAGGTTTAAAGGTTTCAGATAAAGACTTGGTGGAACAAACTGAGTTAGTCCAAGAGATATCACTACTTCCAGAAACTAGAACTAGAAAGAGGACTATCAAGCATGTTACAAACAAAAAGACTGAATCTGAAGCTAAGAGATCCAAAGGAAATGTTAAAGAAGATGTTAAAGGCAAAGGTAAACTTGAAGACATCCTACAAGCCATTGACATTGCAGAATCTCCTATAGTAAAAGCAGCTAAAGAGAATACATCTAAAGTTAAAGGTAAGGGACTCATTATTAAAAAATTAGATTTCTCCTCAGATGATTCAGCTTTTATCTTCAAACCTCGAAAACCTCATACCAGGTCACAACTGTCAGAAATTGTTACTATTGGTGATAGTAATAAGAGAGATGATAAAGTTATGGGAGAAATAGCAAAAGAAGTTATTTCCATATCACCTATTGAGACATAATCTATCAAGGATAAGAAGATAGATAAAACTACAGATATAACTCAAGAAAAACTTAAGATAGGTTCTTCTAAAGGAAAGGACAAGGTTATAAAGAAGACTAAAGAAGAGGTTTTGATAGAACAATTGAAAATTGTCAAAGATGAATTGTATGAAACTAAGAAAGAGTTGGAGAGATATAAGAAAGACAGAGAGATGATATATGAAGTAGAAAAGAAAGTGACTGAACAAGTTGTTCATTTTGAGACCTCTATTGCAAAAGCCAAGAACCTGTTGAAAAGGACGCAGCCTTTGCACAACATAGTTCACATACAAGAAAGAGGAATTGGTGCCTACAAGCAGAGAAGAGAAACCTACAAAGGCAAGTGAAAGAATTAAAAGAGGAAATGGAATTGATGAGAACAGAATTGGAGAAAAGAGACTTGGAAAGAGGAGATGTAAACAAAGCTGCTTGAAAACACTGACATACAATAAGGTAACAATTATATCAGCATATTTTTGTCTTATATTGTCAAAAAAATACCTACATTCATGTTCATATACTTTTTGAAGCTCAGATGCAAGTTTTATTGAATTACCTAAGTATTAGGAAATTCCGCAGCAAGTGGCAGGCTTGAAGGCCAGTTTTTGCTGTGGAATTTCTAAAGATTGCTTTTTGGTTTTGAGAAGCAAAAAATTGATGGAAGTAAGCAGTTTTAAAGGTCATGCTTATTTATTTTTTGTCATATAACATCTTCCAAGGTTTAAAATCAACAGAAGAATATTATATATCAACTTTTGGGATGCGCTACAAAAACATGTTTTCGTAGTTCAAAAATAGAGTTTTAGCAAAGAAGACAATTTTATGACAAATAATGATAAGGCATGAAAAGGATCAAGCACGTGTAAGGTTACTCATCATCAGGTGTCAAAGAGTATTAGATGTCAAAGAGTATCAGTTTTTTCCAAGTGGAGACTTTAGTCAAAAGAAAAATTTGAAGACAATAGTCCAACATGTGCCATGTCATCAAACTAACTTTTCCAAAATGATGGGCAAAGTTATTCCACGAAGGTTGTCATGATATAAATGTTTTGTTAATTGGTAGCATGGTATAAAGTTAGGATTGCTCTCGAGGATGACTTGGATTAGTTTTTTTTTATTGTAATAATTAAGAGTTCTAGTCCTAGTAGGACTCTTACTCTTGTTTCGAATAGATGTCAGTCTTAGTCTCTAGAAGTTATTCAACAGTTAGTTTTAAGTGTCAGTTAAAGTAAAATGGTTTGGCCATTTGGCAAGGTAGTTGTAAAGGCTAAAAGGCCTATAAATAATGTATATTTCGAGGTACCAAGGGTTGGAAAATGTAATCAGAACAACTACTGTTGTAAATGCTTGCAGCAGATTGATATATATAGAAAACAGAGTGACTTTTTCTGAAGCTGAGATTCTTATTATACTTCAGTGAGCTTTATTTCTTCTCTCATATGTTTTACTTCCATAGTTTTGATGCTTAATACTCAAAATTCATGGGAACATGCTCTGACTTCCTTTAAGTGTTGATTTATGGTGAATTGAGTTCTTAGGTCATATCTGTGGATGGTTTATTCAATTTTTAATACTTATTACTCAGAATTCATGGTTATTCCTGCTCTGACTTCCTTTAAGTGTTAAGCTTTGATAAATATTTGTTAAATACTTTCCTTTCAATATCTTGAGGTATCATTACTCAGAATTCATGCACTCATGCTCTGACTTCCTTTGAACCTTAAGATATTGAGACTTTCCTAAATTTGTCACTCTTTCATTGAAGTATATACAAACCTTAGTTTTATAAGAAGAGCTATTTTGTTATCTTATCCCTATCAATGAATCCATAGCCCAATGGTAACTTGTCTTCATCTTTCAACCTGCAAACATACAAAACCACAAACCATAGAGTTAGCCATCTATCTTTATACAAAATCATTAACCCTTGAGAGAGCCCTCTCAAGCTGAGGAGGCTAAGCCTC
Source organism: Pinus albicaulis (assembly GCA_034641835.2). Classification (NCBI taxonomy): domain Eukaryota; kingdom Viridiplantae; phylum Streptophyta; class Pinopsida; order Pinales; family Pinaceae; genus Pinus; species Pinus albicaulis. The sequence continues at coordinate 39,825 of JAXQQM020076782.1, forward strand.
AGCTAGAAGGTTGGTTTGAAATAGTTACACTGAGGTAGTCTGATCAACAGCCTATCAGGGTCCTATTTTGGTGATAACAGGTGACATACTATCTTTTTTAGCAACCCTTGCCTCATTCAGCATTTCCACTAGCATGGTCTGCAATGCACAAAAATCGACCATATCAGTATTTGGATGCACTCCTCAGGAGAGGGGACTTGCCTTGAACAAATTTCCTTTCACTGCATTGGATCCTCTTGATGGTCTTCGTTATCTCAGTTTTAGACTAAAACCCTCCGATTACCACATTGTATATTGGACTTGTCTCATTGCCAAATTGGAAAAGGTAATATTTATGTGGCACAACATATGGTTATCACGGGCCAGGCATCTCACCTTAATTAAATCAGTCTTGGAAGCCACCCCATTTTACTGGATGTCACTTGCATGGATATCCTAAGCCATCATTGATAGAATTCAACGATTATGTTGTCGTTTTCTATGGAATGGGAACTGGGAAGGACACACATATGCATGGATCAAATGGGATCGTATTTCCCTCCCCAAAAAATGGGAAGGATGGGGCATCAAGAATCTAGACATATTTGCTATAGCACTTGCTGCAAAAATGGGATGGACGATTATGACCTCCAGAAATCTTTGGACACAGGTGGTATATATGAAATACATTCATCCCTTGAATATCATCGATTAGATTAGACGACCCTCCTAGAGTCACCAAAACATCTCGACAATTTGGAAGGCAGTTTTATCCTCACTACCACACATACAAAATGGTCTGACTTGGAGTATCAGATCCAGAAATCTTGCGCATATTGGAATTGACCCATGTTCAGGGAGTGGGAATGCACACACTCTGCCCCGCGAAATCATAAACCACCTATCAGATCGAGGAATTCAATTCATTGCACATATTTCTGATCATTAGTCCTCAACTCTCTATCTGCAAGGTTGGAAAACTACAAATCAACTTGGCCTTCCTGCCCTGATGCACCAAACATGGCAGTAATACACATCTGCATTATCTAAAGGCCACATCCGCATATGTACAGGGGGCGATGAATTAAGTTGGGCACCTTCCAAGTCTAGGCATTACTCTACTAAATATGGCTACTTGCATACATAATCGGATCACTCCCCACAGCTACTTACTTGGTGGTGGAGGTGTCTTTGGAAACTCAAGGCCCCGCCACGCACCAGGCTTTTCATGTGGTGCATCCTTGCAAACATTGCACCCACCATGGAAAATCTGCAGAAAAGTACCATTCATGGCCCCTCCCGGTGTACCCTCTATCAGATGGACTCTGAACCAATTGAACATATATTTCTTAGCTGTCACACCTCTCAGGCTTTATGAAAATCTATACTACTTGACCTAAGTATCAACTCACAGTGGAATGGTCAGAATATTTCAGAGGCATGGAAAAATTGGTCGAAAACAGCCTCTCTGCAAAAGGCATGAAATATTCCCCTCCTCATTTGTTGGGGGATCTCGCTAGCCAGGAACGGCTCCATATTCTAGGACTTCCCTCCCAACTGGCACACTATTGCATCTTGCATCTTATCTTCCTACAATAGCATCCCCAAAGAAGACACTTAGTGCCCCCCTTAAACCATCACACCCGAAGTCATAAATTTTGATCAAACTTGGGCCTTCTTCGATGGCTCGGAACAACCCATGGGATGTGGAGGAGGAGCTATACTTCATATCACCCCACAACATTTCTACAAAATTAAGATGGGATTAGGACCAAGCACAAAAAACTTTGCAGAACTCATCACTCTTCGTCATCTCCTTAAATTTGCATTAGAGCATGATGTTCATCACTTACAAATATTTGGAGATTCTAAAATAATCATCAATTGGTTCAATAAATCTGCTACATGTCACGTGCACACACTTTGGAATATATTGGAGAATCTTTGGCATCTGAAAGCTCATTTTTTATCCATTTCCTGTTCTCATATTTACAGGGAGCGCAACAACATTTCTGACAGTATATCCAAGGTGGCATGGATCCAACATCGGGGGCTATGGCACATATAAGAACAGAAGGACCTAAAACACTACAGCTATTACCATCATCTCTTCATCGACCAGCCAAACATATGAAAAAAGGATATCAACTCAATTTTGGCAGATTTTGATGAATTATATGACCGACTTTAAATTATTGTATTTATTGTATATATTTTGACTACCATATCTGTACACCCCTTGGGGGTTTTTGATAGAACAATATGATGTGACCACAGTCACAAAATATTCAAATGCAAATGCATCTACTGCATGTAATTTTCACATATAATGAAAATTATGATTTTTCCTTGGGAAAAAAAAAAAACACTTGGAGACACAATGGTAGAGTTCCAGCTTCTCTGCTTAGGTTTTGCTCTTAAGTGTAATTCTTGAGTATTTTAGGAAGTATTTATTCTTCGTGTAGATCACCTCATATTTACCACTTATCATGGTTATTATTGGCCATTTTGTAACATCTGGTCAATATGCCTACAAACCAGATTAATCAACATATGTGAACATGTTGTCATCATCCCTTCACAATTCCCTAAGCACAAACTTTCCAAAAAGTCTGAGTTTCTAGGATTAATTGCTCAAAACCAATGTTTTCAGCCCCAGCGCACCTTGATCCTTTAGCCACCTACATTCAGCATTTCTTTCTCCCTTCTACACCACCGTTGTCCAACACTAGTTGCTCCTTTCTACAAGTGCGTTGACTCTAGAAAATTGGAAAAATTAAAAAGAATTCTGAAGCTTCCTCTTCTATAAAATTCCAAGGGTTATTTTAACTATTTACCGTCTATAAGAGCTCAAATCCTATATGATCGTACCATGGATACTTCACCTCTTATCCCTTGAGCTAATCCTTCCATCATATGTGGATCTCAAAATCATAATGGTATATCTTAAACTACCATCCTTCTCCTATAAATTTACTGCCATCCAAAGCATCAGAGTTGGCTTTTGGATATTGATAGTTCCATTATTTTGTTGCCTTGAACCTAAAGGAATCATCATCTTCATGCATTAGGGTTGATATTGAGGTTTTCTTTGTGACAAGGAAGGACAAGTTAACTTGGGGAGATATATATAAGATCACCTACTATTTATGGTTGTAAAATATCTCCTATTTCTATTAATACAAAGAGTATCTTGTTTTCCTATATGTGTTGTATTATGTTTAAATTCATGCATTTCAATGCCTTATTGATTAATTTAATAGAGTAATTGGATTATGTTACATAGTTTTTGTGGATCCTTTTCTTGTTTTAATCATATGTGTGGGTTCTATTTATAGAATTTAGAGTTATGATTGGAGCTTACAAACAAGGAGGAAGGAAAAGCTTGTGACAGATTCTGAGTAGGCTTATTTCCCATTCTTCAATTTCACTAAGGAAAACTATATTCTTTTTGTCTTTTTTTGTTCTAGACACATCCATTAGGTCTATGGAATTCACCTTTGTCCACAATCATAAATTTTGCATAACAAATTGGCAACCATACTAGGGACCTATTTTTTACCTTAGTGGTATCTTTGACCTTAACACCTTTTTCACATCTTAAACCGACCTTGATTTCCTCACTAAGACCTTGATTTACCCTAGGAAAAATCTTATTTGATCTTGATTTGATTTTTTGTGTCGTATTATGGCCAAATCTTCCCCAACACACCTCTTGGTCTAGAGATAGAGTGTCCCAGCGCACTCTCTCTTTCTCTGCACCTCCGTTGCAGAGCATTGGTGCTTGTTCTGCACCTTCATTGATCCCTGTAGGATGAAAAATTTTGATTTTATTTCCTTGCTCTCTTATTTGCTTTGGTCCATGTTATATGCCATTTTGTCACATCTTATTAATAAGCCTTCAAACAGGATCATCCACATCCTTTGAACACTTTCACATCCTCCCTACACAAATCCCTAATCATGGCTCTCTCAAATCCATGAGTTTCTGCCTAAAACTTATTCATTTTAGTGATTTTTAGGCCCAACGCACCCTGTCCCTTCCAATATTAGTGTTCACTGGCAGGTTGTCTCTCTTTAGACCTACGTTGATCACCAACATGTTCCCCTTGCTAGGGGTGCGTTGAATTCTAGAAATGTTGGGAAAATAAAAATAATCCTGGAGCTTCCTCTTCCAGAAGCTTCCAGGATCTATTATAACTATTTACCTTGGATGAAAGTCTTGAATCCTATCCTATCCTACCTTGGATATTTCACCCCTTATCCCTTGAGCTCATCCTCCCATCAAGAGTGGATCTCAAGCCTAGATTGGTAAATGGATAAGAACCATCAACTTATTATCCCCTTCTATATATTTGTGGCCATCCACAAGCTAGGGGTTGGCTTTTGGAGACAGATTCTACCCTCATATTGTTGTTGTGAGAGTCATTATTTCATGCATTAGGGTGACATAGAGGTACACTTTGTGGCAAGGAAGGAACAAGTCAACTTGGAGTAGCTCTTCTACAAGATCAACTCTTATATTTCATTGTAACTCTCTCTATTACTATTAATACAAAGAGTTCATTGTTTTCCTATATGTGATGTTATGGTTTCATGTATTTCGATGCCATGTTGATACATTGAATAAGGTTATTATATGATGCTACATAGATTTTGTAGATTTTTTGCTTGTGTTGTTTGATTGTGCAAGTTCTAATTATAGTGATCAGAGCTAGAATTGGAGCATACTATCCAAAAGAGCAGAGAAGCATATGATGGATTCCAGGTAGGCTTCATCCCATTGTCTATTTACTTTAAGGAAAACTCTATATTCTTTGTCTTTCTATTTCTCTAGACTAAGCCATCAAGTCTAGGAAAGATATTTATGTCAGCAATCATATATTTTGCATAAAAAATTGGTGACTCCACTGGGGAAAGATGTATTTCCTTGGTGGTTTCCTTGTCCTTAGTGATTTTTTACCTCTTCTTCAAACCTTCATTGTCTTATTCATTCAAGAACATACCTAGGAAGACCTTTCATTGAGTTTCAATTGCAATTTTTGTGTCGCAACCTTGCATCCCTGAACAACACCCCCTCACGTCTAGAGACATAGCGTTGCACCGCACCTAAGCCTTATTTTTTGTTGCATTGCACCACACCTGATCCCCTTCAGCACTTGTGTTGGCCCTTTTCCATGCAAAAATTTTCTTTTGTCTTGATTTTCTCTTTGTCCAACTTTGTTCCAATTTCTCTTCCTTAATTCTTTGAGTGGATTTCCGTCTCTGTGAGGCCTCCATTTGGTTTTATTTTTGTTTTAAGTGCCTTTGATAAGGATTTGTTTAGATTTTCCTTTGTTCTTATAATTAGGTCATTAGCAAACTAGTTTGTTTTATCATTGAGTTCTTGAATGAATTGGTGTTTTATTCATCGTTCTAAAAAAAATTCTTTTATCAGTGATTAGACGTGCATCTTAGTTTTCATCATATTTTAAAGTTAAGAGAAATTGAAAATAAAAATCTCTTTGCTTTGCCATATAGGGTTTTGTGTGTACATCAACATTGGAACAGTTTCATTAAAAGGGAATTTCATTTAGCATCTTGTTTGTTGCATTGTGTATGTTGCATATTCTTTGTCTCTTTCCTCCTTTAGATATATTTTCATTGAAAGTGAAAGGTTTCATTTCTTCATGTTAGCTTGCATTTTAGGGAATTCAGGTGAAACTTGTGGTGATCCATAAAATTGAAACTTAATCGAAGATAAACATTAAAAGTTACTGAATCAACCTAAGGATCATTTGTAACATTAACACAAACATTTAGAGCTCTAGGCTAGAGATGTGTTTTGACGTTGTTAAACATAGGATTTGTTGTTTTTTTTCAACATTATATTCAGGCGTGATATCGCATTCCACGTACATATATGTATTGGATCATTCTCCACGTACCTTGTAATATCCCAAAATGGGGAAGCATCAATACATGAACATAAAACTGGAAATAGAAGTGAATAACATTACACCAAAATGTATAATAACCATGGAGAAATTTTATTATGTAAATCAATAGCAAATAAGTACAATAGAAGTGGGAACAAAAAAAATAATCAAGTCAAGCAAGCCTCCCATGAATACATATGTCAAATATGAAATGATGCTACATAGAAGAATTCCTAAGAACAAGTACAACGCAGTTTTAGAAATGGTACACTACTACTGGAAATGTAAAATAATATATATATGCTAATTTATGGCTCATAAAGTGTCGAGAGTATAGATCTAATATCCCAAACACATTTTCAAGACAACCCGGAAAGGATTTCCTAAAATCTACAAAAATACCAAAATGCCGAAATGCAGCCCTAGGGCTGAAAAGCAGCTGCAACTCAATAACTGGATGGAGATGGCTGAAGATGATGTCTAAATGGACATATCTCCCCAATATATCTTTCAAGTGAAATTCTGATCCTAACATTGAAGATCTCACCCTCCAAATCAAGCACTGAAACTCCCACTGCAAATGCTCATTTAAATAACGTATTCAAGGAGATATACCATGTTGTAGATGATGGGAATATGTTGGCCTGGTGCCAAGATGTGAAATAAATCTCAATAATCTCCCCTGATAATCTCCCAAAGAAAATAATTCTTCCTCCTCTGAAAACCTAGCTCCGGAAGTGGGTTTCTCAACCCTCCACTGCAACACCCTGCAACACAACACGATACTCTCCAGAAACTACGTTATCGCTGAAGACTGAAGCTTGGACTTAAGCATGAATGTGGAAAATGAAGTGCAATGCTCCCCCAAGAGGCCTCTCAAGAAATGATATGGGATTCCCGCTCGGGAACACCCGGTGCTAAACAACACATCAAACTCAACTGAACAGTTGAAGAATGCACAATAGTCATGCAGACCGTAAAATAAATCATTAATAGCATGCCTCACTATGGCTGCCTTGCCCTCCTTATAAAAAAATGTGAGCCTTCTTACCTTGGGTCCCACTCATTAGGGTTTCCACCATCATGGAATCTTCCTCCCACTAACACTGCGTTGTCTCTATTGATGATCCACTCCATCCATACCAACACTATTGACTTGGTCAAACTTGACCTTGTCCACATGTATTTTCCCCTGTTCTCACATGAGGGTGATTTTTCCTGCTATAAAGATGATCCCTTTTCATATTAAGAGGGATTTTATGCCTACTAAAGAGATTTATGGGCCTCCCTACCCATTTATTTATCTAACTAAATGATAAGAGCAAAAATAATATCCCAATTAGCAGCATGCTAATTTAGGAATATTACAATCCTCCCCTCCCAAATGTTGATTTTTCTCAAGCAAGTGCAAGGATAGAACTGAAGATCGTCCCCTCCTCCTCCTGTAGAATCCTCATATAATAAACTCCTCCAATGAATAATATGTTGTCTCATTAATAAATCTCCAAAATTCCCCTCCCAAGTATGCAAGTTAGTTTTTGGTGACCATCCCAAATAGCTATCATCATGAAGAATTAAAATACCCATGGAGGAAACAATGTTTTGTCTAGAGGTCATCTTGAGGCATGGAATCTGAAATAAATTTCGAACTATCATTCCCATGTGAAACCTCCATCCCCAAGCTATCATCCATACAAAATTAGTCACCTTCCAACATGTAAACTCATGAAAAATTCCCTCCACCTTAAGCTCCTGAAAAATTGGCGGGTTACATAGTTTAACATGATGGATCAATTTTCCATCCCACGTTGTATCTCTCTCCACTTATGATAAGTGTAGAGTTTCTGTTGAATTTGGGCTGCAATGATGTTTCCCTTATGAAGTAAAAGGGTAGTTGGATCTTCAAATATCCACTCTTTGTTTCTTGCCCATACCACTCCATATAAAGTGAATATGACTTTATCATCATATGGGATCCAAATGAGAGAGGTACTGAAGATTTTTCATAGTTCTGGAAAGTACCAACAATCTCCCAAGTAGTCATAGCGCAGTTTTTCTAACTGATGTTTCAGAGAATAACATGGCAAGTTGTTTCTTAACAAACTGCTAGTTGTGTATGTCATCACATCTACTATTGAATAGTAAATGGTTGTGTATATCAACTGAGCATATAGAAAATAATAAAACACTTGCCCAAAACCATACAAGAGATGGCTATCCCCATCATAGATGTTGGCCCAAAATTGACCATGAGGCCCACAGAGAGGCTTGCCCTCTTGTGGAGCAATGCACTGTATAGAAATGGTAAGAGAATGCAAATATTGTGTTAGATAATAAATAAATGAAAAAAAATAATTCTTACCATGGACTGAGAGTAATATGATAATAAGATCCATGAATAAGCCCTCCATAGTGGTATGACATACTCCCATGAAGAGGAATGAACCATCTACTGCATAAAGATCTTTCTTCTTATGCTTGGAAATCCAAGTCAAGAAGATCATATCACAGTAATAGATGTCTCCATCCACTACTCCATCATTATCACCTCCTCCTTTCCCATCAAGTGCATCATATGTGAAGTGATCCTGGGAACACTCCATCAATAAACCCAAGCTCCCAAGTGACAGCATTGTTGGCCTTTGTAATAAGGCTCATGTCATCTCAAAGCTCCATTCTTTGACATGTCCAATGTCAAAGTCATCTACCATAATGCTATTGTATATGAGAGATTCCTCCCAAAGTGGAAGTACCTCCTGATCTTCCAAGGCTAAGGAGTAGCCCTTTTTCACCATGTTAGTGCCATCACCTAATCCTGCAACATCATGCAAAGCATGGGAGAGAATCAACCCATACTCTCTTAAGAATAACCAAGGTAACAACATCTCTTGTTGCTCCCTCTTCTTTCCCTCATACAATTCATGGAGTAATATCATGACATTTGACTTGTAGAATGCCCCATACAACAAAATATTATGTTGCCATAATTCATGGGGGCCATGCAATGCCTCAACCCATAACATACCCTTTGACAAAGGATATGTCACATGATGGTCAAACTCTTTTAAGAGTAGCCAGTGCAACCTTGCCTCCTGCTACCCTATGTCATAGATCTGCAAGTGGCTTTCCAGCCTCTTGCTCATCAACATCACCCATCCAACCAATGGTGAGTGTCTATCATCATGCCCCACATTGGCATCCTTCCAATGAATAATACCATCCCCCCAAATCAGATTTCTAACTTTGCATTTCATGGGATGTTGAAATGTAATCTCTTATAGATCTCCAAAAGAAGACCACTCATCAATGACCAAGTTGAATCCATAAGGATCCACATAAAGTGTAGGCAATAACTTCTCATCAAGATGTGAAGTGCTCATCAAGAAGTATTCATGGAGGATGTCATTCATCATAAGACTCCCTCCATCACCCATCTGCCTATCCACTGCTACACAAGTGTGTTGGTCATAAGAATGTCTCAATATTAGTTGGGCCCCCAACTCATCATTGCTGCTCATTGATAGCACTGTTGATCTCCATGATGGTGCATCTATTGTCTCATGGTCATGCTCAATGTTGAACATATGGTTCTGCATTGCATTGTTTTGGACAAACCTCATGATTTTCTATAACAACTTGCACTCCAACCTCAATAGTTGTGTGCAGCTCAATAATGAATAACAAGGATGATTGTATATCTCTTCCTTGATTCTATCAAGGCCCCTCAGCGTAGTGATAGTGTGCTGCTCCAAATCAGCAGTATATCTTGACCCTAGATCATGCAATGGCATCTTCCCACACTCCTCCATAAGATGTGTTGAAATAATATAAAGTGAAAATATTTTCATACCTTGGTTTTGCTTGGGAACATCTTGTATTGATACAAGGGTTCCTTTCTCCAATGTGATGGTTCCCCCAACTTTTGGTTTTGATGGCTGCTCTTCCATAATTGTATCAGCGCTGGTATAAGCCTCCTCAAGTGGTTGTGAGGGCTTCTCCTCCTCTGATTTCTCCTTTCCAAATTTTTTGATCACCCTTTGAGTAAATTCTGCAAAAGTAGTCACTCTTGCATGACTCAAATGGCTGAACCACCAATTGTTTGCTTCACCCTCCAAGTGCAGCGTTGCAATCTCTACAACCTCTAGTTCTACCACTGGATGTAGTAGGAAGAATGCATATAGCTTCCTTTCCCAAGCCCTTGTTGTACATTTGGATGACCCATCAAAAGTAGAAAATAAAAATCTATTGCCCTTGATTCTTCTATTGCTGCAAGGTATCCTTTCTTCCTCAAGCTGAATGAAATGTGGGAGAGTTAGAGTCTCCTTGAAATCTATAGGTTGAGATTTATATTCTGCGAGGTATTCACTTAGAATCTCATGATCCAAGTGTCCTCCATCTCCATGAATTTTGTCTTCTTCTTCAAAATAAAAGGGCATAGTGTATTGCTTTGGAGTTCTATGTAACATCAGTTCTTTCTTCAAATGATAGGAAGTACATGGACCTTCCTTATCATGAAACCCTAGTATGGTTTCATGGCTTCTCTCCACTCTTCTTTGCTTGACCTCCTTGGTGAGGTCCTTCTTAGGTCTTGTTATCACTCAGATTTTCCTTGAAGTTGTTGGAAGAGGAAAGGGGTCCGAGGTAACCACAAACCAACCTTCAGATACAAAATCTAGCCAATCTGTATCTAGAGAGGGCTCTCTCTTTAAAATTTAGCTTTGTTCTTTGAAAATATTAGGCTAGTTATAAGTCCGGGGTTTTTGTTTGAATTTGAATGGTGGAATCTGCCAACTGAGGGCAAGATTGAGTATTTCAGGCCATTGCGCTATGGAGTGGAAAGGATGGCTTTACTGGATTAAGTTTTTACACTAAAGATGGCTTTGCAGGGCAAGATAGTCAAAATAAAGAACAATTTTAGATATTAAAGTGAATGGAATGAAATTTTTAAATGGATGAAAGGCAATTAAGAATATTTCAACATGTTTAAACGAGGGAAAATGACTGATTACCAATAAAGAGCAATTAATAATTCTTTACTAAGCAATCAAATGCTTAAACCAGAGAAACAAGAGCAATTAAGAATTCATTGTTTATAACCAGTTTAGAAGAAAACATTTAGAATAATAACAATTGAAATTAGAGTACACTTAAGCAATTTCTGATTTAATCTTTTTTTTTAATTATTCAGAAATGAAACACAGTGATGTAGTAAACATATATAAAACTTAAAACACAGGGTAGAAATGACTTATTGAACTGTAGTCTGACACATGAATCTTGCAAAAAGTCTTGAGCTTCAAATCATCATCCAGCAAGCCACAAAGAAATTTCTCCAAAAGCACTTTATTCCAAAAATAAATGTTATAGCAAAGTAGAAGAATCCACCCAAAATACTTCCAAGAGTGAATTATTTATACAAATTCTAAACTAAAATATCTTGAAAAAATATCAAGATTAGTTCACAAATCTCTCCAACTATTTTACATAAATAGAACTTAAGTAAAGGACACTCAAACTAATTCATATATTTGGCACTATTTTTTATGGATAGGTGATGACAAAGAGGAGAATTCAAATTTAATCCAACTCTTAGTTGATGATGAGGCATCCAAGTCACTAACTGCTTCCTTTCTTTGTGCATTCTGCTCCAACAATTCTGCAAACTTGGGGTCCAATGATATATTTTTATTTCTCAATCCGTAATAGATATGTAAAAAGTGAAATTGGTTATTGTGGATTAATATGTTGGTGAGATAAACCTCTTTCAGTTTCCTAAAATTCCTCTCCAACTGTGCACAATAGGCTCTGCAACAATATGTGTAAAACAAAGTTTTACAGAGTCTGAACAATAGCCTGTAAAGATGTGCATGTATCTCTTATTAGGAAATCACTGTGAAAAAAGTGAGATAGGTTTTGTAGATGGGTCCCTTAGGAACAAAATCCTCCTTCTATTTTGTAATATGTATTTCTAATTGGCCACAATATTCTCTGCAAAATGATGACTTAACAAGAATTTTCTGCAAAAAGTTCTTTCCAACATTGTTTAATATTTCCAAAACCATAATAGTTGTTAGAAAAGTGAGAGAGGTTTTTGTGGATGGGCATCTTATGAACATAAACCTCCCTCAATTTTTCAAAATTCATTTTGGATTGGTCACAATTGTTTCTTAAAAACAATGACTTAAAGATGAAATTTCTGCAAAAATGTTCCTTCTTGTTATGTTTTTCCATCTTTTTACTTTTTTGCTCTTTTAACTGTTTTACTTTCACTTTAGACAAACTTCACTATTGGTGAAAGTATTCTCATCTCTTTTTAACATTTTACTGTCTTTTGTATTTACTTTTACTGTTTACCTTTGACTGCTCTGTAACTTCATTTTAACTTTCACTCTGACTTTTACCTGATACACTTTAACCACTGATACTCTTTAACTGTTATGCTTTTTGTTTATCCTTTTTACTGTTTTTTGGGAATGAACAGTGATTTAACAGGCACTGGTTATGGCGGAATAATTCTGGATTACTTGACTGCAATTCTCTTTAGTAAAGGTGGTGGTTGATGGCACTCGACAGTTGATTTTTGGAATTTCGTTGCATGGGACTGTGGTCGTTCACTGTGCACCAGATAATGAAAAAGACGTGGGTTCTTTTGTTTTATTCGAAAATTCAATGGGTGGCGAATTTTTTATTAATTTAATAAATGACGTCATCTTGTACGACAGATGAGTCACGGGAAAAGGCGGTAAGTGGTTTATTCCGCACCACTTTTGAGGGGGAGCGGTTTTGGACGGGGAGGCATCGAATCCACAAAACAAACGACACGTGGCCAGGGTACTATTTGAAAACCACTGTAATTTTGCGCGTTAACTTTCGGATTGGAGATGGCTAGCAGAATTGATAAGAGTCGTTGATTTCAGATGGGTGAATCGGACGGTTGACGGGATGTGAAGTTGACAGATGATTAACGGGCGGGACCGTCGTGATTATTGGTTAATTAATCATTTCGGGAGCTTTCTAATTGGCGGGGATCGGTTCTTAATTAACCATGAGGATTAATTAATTCCTTGTACAGTGGATGGCCGGGAGTTGTTTATTTCAAAGTTTGGTTTTAATTAAACTTTGAGTTTCATTTTTGTTTTAAACACATATTCATATGTTTAAACGTTTTTCATATATTTTTATTTATACAATAATTAAATCAATGCGATTTATTTACTGTAGGGGGGTGGGAATAATATTAATGTTATATTTTAGCCAAAAAGGGGGTATATTGTGGGTTTTTGATTCGAATAAAATAGGAATTGAATACTTTTGGCTAAAAAGTCATAATATAAGGGTTTTGGGGATATTACTATAAAAGGATTTATATATAATAGGAAAAGGTGATTTTCATAGGGAGTTAATATATAAATTAGAGTTAATATGACAAAGGGACAATGCAAACTCAAAATACTTTATATATAACCAAGAAAGTGAAGATTCAAAAGTAAATGGCATTGTTATACTTTCATCACTTAGACTTAGAATAAAAGTGATTTTGAGGGCTTTTCATGAAATATTGAAGGATTTTTCCTAAGTAAAATGGGATTTTACTTAGGAAATAACTTTTTGAAGTAAATGAGTGTGATGATGACTTATTTTAAGTACTTAGGCTTTTCCAATTCTTGGGCCGAGGGTCCAGTCCCTCAAAAAGTCAAGGAAATGCCTTGAGCCCCTCTAATCTTCAAATACCTTAACACTTAGGGGAAATTAGTGAATTCTTTAGGAAAAAACATGAAGGGGAAGTTAATAATCTTGACTTTGCTTTGTTGTGAACTTTTTTCCAATGTAGTATCTGCCTTTGCACTTGTGATGAAGTTAAAACTGAACATATTTGAAACCATCATTCATCACATGTAATTCTGCAAGAACATCTACCTACCCTACCTACTTACTCTACCATTTTCTCTTCTTTATTAGGGTGCACCTAGACTAGCAAACCCTTATCAATCTTCTTTTTCTTTTACATGGCAAACCTATCTAAGTCTACACTTATTACATCCAAGGGCTCAGATTAAACTGTTGAGCACCTTTTATTAACTCTACCTATCTAATCATCTGCCAAGATTAAACTGTTTGGCCAGATATTTATTCTCTATTCCACAACATGAAATTGAAAAATGAATAAGTCAAGTTTAAACAGTTTGACTCTTCATAAATTGTGGCAAAAGTTTGACAAGCTGCACACAATTTTTTTTATTACATCAGAGCAAAAAGTAGTGGCATTTAGACTTGCACACTTTCCTTGGCCTTTCTTTTTGATGGGGTTCATTTCTTTTTCTTTTTGGCCATTTTTATTCTCTTTACCCTTTGATTTTTATTTTAGGGTATACCCTCTTTACATTTTTTAAATTTTTTGATTTTTTGATAATATGGAAAACCTTTGCAATCAAGAAAAATGTATGAACATATTGCATAGTTTATCAAGCCAATCATGAAATATGATACCTATTGGTATAGGAAGCTAACACTGGCTCCACATGGGGATGGCTTTTCTTGGTGAAAATTCAAGAACAGCAGGTCAGTTGTCCTCATCCATTGACCTTGGTGATCCTGTAAATGTCTTCTGTTTTCTGCAAACTAAAATCTGATCTGAAACTAAAACAACACACAAAAATTTTCAAACCAACTTAATGAAAAACTAGCTGAAAATTGAAAACTAAAAAAAATGCTCAAAATTCTGAGCTTATTAGCACTCATTTACCTACTCTAATCTACTAAAAACCTTATTGAATCAGGTAATACAAAAATTCCAATGAAGCCAATCAAATAGCTGTAAAAATAAATGGATAACTTGATTGCTTGTGATCAAAATTGGAAGTATATTATGATCATGTGCCTTTATAATCAACGATAAGATGTGAAATGGAAATTGTTGATATATTTTATCCTCATAGATAAAACATGTTTGCAGATTTGAGGTAAAAATATTTTCCATATAATTTGCCATAGGATCATTAAAAGCATAATGTATGATTTGTGTTTCTAGGCCTTCAATGACTAGTTGCCCAGTTGTATTCTGAATATTAATCCTTGAAACTATTTCCTCAGTGTTGTGTTTGAAAGAATAATCATCCTCAATATGCAGGTCAAAAGATAGTACAATTTCATCTTGCTTTGGAGAAGGAAGATTTTCAAAGAATTCTTTAGGATTTCGGAAATTGTATGACTGAATTTGAGAATGCAAAAGTTTGATTTCATTTTCATAATTTTTAGAAATTATCTCAAGAACACATATTTTCGGTTTAGGAGAATATTTTCTTGATTTCAAAAGAAGAAAGAAAGCTCTTAGAAAATCCTCATCAAGCTGAAGTTCTAATATCTCATCCCTCAAAATGGCTAGTGATTGTTCTGGGAAATTATCTTGAATTGGGAGAACATAATTATCATCATACTGATCATATTTAGACAAATTTTTAGAAGAAGGAATGTCATCAATTATAAACAATGGATTAGCAGATTTTTCTTCCAACAATCCTAATATATCTTGATTAGAATGGTTGCATTCTGTTTGAAAATCATTGTTTTGCTCAATAGGAGTGCTATCGAGTAATGGGCTTTTTTGGGAAGGTAGAATAACATGAGCATCAACTTGTTCTTTTGTGTCTTCAGGGATAGAAACTTTGTTACATTCAACAACATTAGAAGAAGTAGAAACAATCTCTTCATTATGTAAATATTTTGAGGATGGTTGCATGTTTAGAAGCAAATTGATTTCTTCTTCGGTGAGGGGGGGTGGGAATCTCTGAATTCTTAGATTGAAATGACAATTGTTTTTTCCCTTATCTAAAATTTGATCATGAGGTTGATTATTTTCTTTAACTCCATTCAAAACATTAAATGAAACATCATTTGTTAATACAAAGGGGTTTTGTGGATCTTGATTTATCTCCTGACTTATTTCATCTTTGTTTAACTCCTCTTGATTATTATGACATTTAACTTGAGAATGAAAGTTTTGGACTTCTTCTAATAAATCTTCAGGATGCCAATTTTCAAAATCTTCATCAATATTTTTAAGGTAATGTATAATATCTTCAGCTTGATCACAACAATTTTCAGCTAATGATAAAGATGGAAAATCTTCTTTGTAATGCTCATAAAATACCTTATGAAAATATTTTAGAGAAAAAAAACTCGCGGGTTTGAGAGCTTCATGCTTTTCCTTCTAAGGTTCCCATGAATATTTTCATGAGGCAATCCTCATGCCAATCACCCTTCAATCTTGATGAGTGTATATGAAATTTAATGAGATGTAGTAAATGATCATCAATATTCTCATCTTGAAACATGGGCAGATTTTCACCCCAATTTACCTTCGGTAGTTTGTGTGGAAATCCAGGTATGTGATCTCTGCTCATGGGAGCATATCTTCGTTTTATTCTTGGATCATCTTGAAAATCATCCATAATGAAAGGCCACGATATCTGTAAAACCAAGTTATATCCTTATATAAAATACAATACATATTGAAAATTGTTCTTAACATGAAAGAACATAATGTCTTGGATTAATATCCAAGTTGAAAGCCTGATCTTTCCATATTGTTCTTCCATGTTCATTCCTCCAGTGGAATCTTGATTGTGAAATGGATTTGGAGTCGCCAGGTGGATGATTTTAACCTTTGTGTGTCTGATCAGTGTCCACCATCATAGATCAGATCTAAACCTGTAAAACAATTCTGAAGAAAAAGTTAGTTCTTCAGGAAACCAAATTTTGAGTATTTTATGATTATTTTGTTTTTTTATGAATTTTCAAAACAACTTCTATGATTTCTTTAAGAGGTTTTAGATATTGGATTTAAATTTTCTTAAATATTTATTAAACTAGAGAAACTGATGAAATGTTTGAGACGAAATTTCAGTCTATAAACTAGACCAGAGATTGACTGAAGTAGCGTTTATTTACTATGCAATTGCAGAGAAAAAGCATTTCAAAGGCTACCTGGCTAATCTTCAGGCTCTGTCTGTAGTTTATAAGTCAAACAATAGTAAAAATGATTCAGCTCCCCAGTATGGTCGCCACTATGTTATCACTCAGATTTTCCTTGAAGTTGTTGGAAGAGGAAAGGGGTCTGAGGTAACCACAAACCAACCTTCAGATACAGAATCTATCTAATCTGTATCCAGAGAGGGCTCTCTCTTTAAAATTTAGCTTTGTTCTTTGAAAATATTAGGCTAGTTATAAGTCCAGGGTTTTTGTTTGAATTTGAATGGTGGAATCTGCCAACTGAGGACAAGATTGATTATTTCAGGCCATTGGGCTATGGAGTCAAAAGGATGGCTTTACTGGATTAAGTTTTTACACTAAAGATGGCTTTGCAGGGCAAGATAGCCAAAATAAAGAACAATTTTGGATATTAAAGTGAATGGAATGAATTTTTTAAATGGATGAAAGACAATTAAGAATCTTTCAACATGTTTAAACGAGGGAAAATGACTGATTACCAATAAATAGCAATTAAGAATTCTTTACTAAGCAATCAAATGCTTAAACCAGAGAAACAAGAGCAATTAAGAATTCATTGTTTATAACTAGTTTAGAAGAAAACATTTAGAATAATAACAATTGAAATCAGAGTACACTTAAGCAATTTCTGATTTAATCTTTTTTGTTAATTATTCAGAAATGAAACACAGTGATGTAGTAAACATATATAAAACTTAAAACATAGGGTAGAAATGAGTTATTGAACTGTAGTCTGACACATGAATCCTACAAAAATTCTTGAGCTTCAAATCATCATCCAGAAAGCCACAAAGAAATTTCTTCAAAAGCACTTTATTCCAAAAATCAATGTTACAACAAAGTAGAAGAATCCACCCAAAATACTTCCAAGAGTGAAGTATTTATACAAATTCTAAACTAAAATATCTTGAAAAATATCAAGATTAGTTCACAAATCTCTCCAACTATTTTACATAAATAGAACTTAAGTAAAGGACACTCAAACTAATTCATCTATTTGGCACTATTTTTTATGGATAGGTGATGAAAAAGAGGAGAATTCGAATTTTATCCAACTTTTAGTTGATGATGAGGCATCCAAGTCACTAACGGCTTCCTATCTTTGTGCATTTTGCTCCAACAATTCTGCAAACTTGGGGTCCAATGATATCTTTGTATTTCTCAATCCATAATAGAAATGTAAAATGTGAAAGCGGTTATTGTGGAGTAATATTTTTGTGAGATAAACCTCTTTCATTTTCCTAAAATTCCTCTCCAACTGTGCACAATAGGCTCTCCAAAAATATGTGTAAAACAGAGTTTTACAGAGTCTGAAAAATAGCCTGTAAAGCTGTGAATGTATCTCTTATTAGGAAATCACTGTCAAAAAAGTGAGATTGGTTTTTGTATATGGGTCCCTTAGGAACAAAAACCTCCTTCCATTTTGTAATATGTATTTCTAATTAGCCACAATATTCTCTGCAAAATGATGACTTAACAGGAATTTTCTGCAAAAAGTGCTTTCCAACATTGTTTAATATTTCCAAAACCATAATAGCTGTTAGAAAAGTGAGAGAGGTTTTTGTGGATGGGAATCGTATGAACATAAACCTCCCTCATTTTTTCAAAATTCATCTTGGATTGGTCACAATAGTTTCTTCAAAACAATGACTTAAAGATTAAATTTCTGCAAAAATGTTCCTTCTTGTTATGTTTTTCCATCTTTTTACTTTTTTGCTCTTTTAACTGTTTTACTTTCACTTTAGACAAACTTCACTATTGGTGAAATTATTCTCATATCTTTTTACCATTTTACTGCCTTTTGTATTTACTTTCACTGTTTACCTTTGACTGCTCTGTAACTTCATTTTAACTTTCACTCTGACTTTTACCTGATACTCTTTAACTATTATGCTTTATGTTTATCCTTTTTACTGTTTTTTGGGAATGAACAGTGATTTAACAGGCACTGGTTATGGCGGAATAATTCTGGATTACTTGACTGCAATTCTCTTTAGTAAAGGTGGTGGTTGATGGCGTTCGACAGTTGATTTTTGGAATTTTGTTGCATGGAACTGTGGTCGTTCACTGTGCACCAGATAATGAAAAAGACGTGGGTTCTTTTGTTTTATTCGCAAAGTCAATGGGTGGCGAATTTTTTATTAATTTAATAAATGACGTCATCATGTACGACAGATGAGTCACGGGAAAAGGCGGTAAGTGGTTTATTCCGCACCACTTTTGAGGGGGAGCGGTTTTGGACGGGGAGGCAGCGAATCCACAAAACAAACGACGCGTGGCCAGGGTACTATTTGAAAACCACTGTGATTTCGCGCGTTAACTTTCGAACTGGAGATGGCTAGTAGAATTGATAAGAGTCGTTGATTTCAGATGGGTGAATCGGACGGTTGACGGGATGTGAAGTTGACATATGATTAACGGGCGGGACCGTCGTGATTATTGGTTAATTAATCATTTCGGGAGCTTTCTAATTGGCGGGGATCGGTTCTTAATTAACCATGAGGATTAATTAAATCCTTGTACAGTGGATGTTCGCGGGTTGTTTATTTCAAAGTTTGGTTTTAATTAAACTTTGAGTTTCATTTTTGTTTTAAACACATATTCATATGTTTAAACGTTTTTCATATATTTTTATTTATACAATAATTAAATCAATGCGATTTATTTACTGTAGGGGGGTGGGAATAATATTAATGTTATATTTTAGCCAAAAAGGGGGTATATTGTGGGTTTTTGATTCGAATAAAATAGGAATTGAATACTTTTGGCTAAAAAGTCATAATATAAGGGTTTTGGGGATATTACCATAAAAGGATTTATATATAATAGGAAAAGGTGATTTTCATAGGGAGTTAATATATAAATTAGAGTTAATATGACAAAGGGACAATGCAAACTCAAAATACTTTATATATAACCAAGAAAGTGAAGATTCAAAAGTAAATGGCATTATTATACTTTCATCACTTAGACTTAGAATAAAAGTGATTTTGAGGGCTTTTCATGAAATATTGAAGGATTTTTCCTAAGTAAAATGGGATTTTACTTAGGAAATAATTTTTTGAAGTAAATGAGTGTGATGATGACAGATTTTAAGTACTTAGGCTTTTCCAATTATTGGGCCGAGGGTCCGGTCCCTCCAAAAGTCAAGGAAATGCCTTGAGCCCCTCTAATCTTCAAATACCTTAGCACTTAGGGGAAATTAGTGAATTCTTTAGGGAAAAAAATGAAGGGGAAGTTAATAATCTTGACTTTGCTTTGTTGTGAACTTTTTTCCAATCTAGTATCTGCCTTTGTACTTGTGATGAAGTTAAAACTGAACACATTTGGAACCATCATTCATCACATGTAATTCTGCAAGAACATCTACCTACCCTACCTACTTACTCTACCATTTTCTCTTCTTTATTAGGGTGCACCTAGACTAGCAAACCCTTATCAATCTTCTTTTTCTTTTACATGGAAGACCTATCTAAGTCTACACTTATTACATCCAAGGGCTCAGATTAAACCGTTGAGCACCTTTTATTAACTCTACCTATCTAATCATCTGCCAAGATTAAACTGTTTGGCCAGATATTTATTCTCTATTCTACAACATGAAATTGAAAAATGAATAAGTCAAGTTTAAACAGTTTGACTCTTCATAAATTGTGGCAAAATTTTGACAAGCTGCACACAATTTTGTTTATTACATCAGAGCAAAAAGTAGTAGCATTTAGACTTGCACACTTTCCTTGGCCTTTCTTTTTGATGGGGTTCATTTCTTTTAATTTTTGGCCATTTTTATTCTTTTTACCCTTTGATTTTTCCTTTAGGGTATACCCTCTTTACATTTTTTAAATTTTTTGATTTTTTGATAATATGGAAAACCTTTGCAATCAAGAAAAAGGTATGAACATATTACATAGTTTATCAAGCCAATCATGAAATATGATACATATTGGTATAGGAAGCTAACAGGTCTGAAAAGAGATGAGATAAAAATCATTTTTCCCATAATTCTGATCTCTTCTTTATTCTTCTTATTCTCCTAATAGCATAATAGCTGAGATCCACAGGCTTAGCCAAGATTATGCTCTAATACCACTGTAATATCCCAAAATAGGGAAGTAGCAATACATGAACATAAAACTGGAAATAGTAGTGAATAACATTACACAAAAATGTATAATAATCATGGAGCCATTTTATTATGTAGATCAGCAGCAAATAAGTACAATAGATGTGGGCACAACACAAATAATCAAGGCAAGCAAGCCTCCCATGAATACATATGCCAAATATGAAATGTTGCTACATAGAAGAATGCCCAAGAACAAGTACAACATAGTTTTAGATGGTACACTACTACTGGGAATGTACAATAATATATATTTGCTAATGTATGGCTCATAAAGTTCCAAGAGTAAAGATCTAAGCTCCCAAACACATTTTCAAGACAACCCGGAAAGGATTTCTTGAAATCTACAAAAATGCCAAAATGTCAGAATGCAGCCTAGGGTTGAATAGCAGCTGCAATTCAATAACTAGATGGAGATGGCTGAATATTATGTTTGAATGGATAGATCTCCTCCAATAGATCTTTCAAGTGAAAGGCTAATCCTAACACTGAAGATCTCAACCTCCAAATCAAGCACTCAAACCCCCACTGCAAATTCTCACTGAAATAACACATTCAAGGAGGGATATTGTGATGTAGATGATCGTAATATGTTGGCCTGGTGCCAAGATGTGAAAGAAAGCTCAATAAACTCCCTTTTTGATCTCCAAAAGTGAATAATTCTTCCTCCTCTAGTGAAAAACTAGCTCCGGAAGTGGGTTTCTCAACCCTCCACTACAACAACCGACAACAAAACACAATACTCTGCAGAAACTACACTGTAGCTGAAGACTGAAGCTTGGTGTTATAGCATCATTTTTCACCTTCATGTGATTCATGATTGTCTTTATGGCTTAGGGCACCCATTCCCACAGACTTGAACAAAATTCATAAAAAACAGTGTTAAAAATCCCATACGCGGTTATGCCCAGACTTTTCCGCGTGTATACGCGAGTCCACATGTACTTTTCCGCGTATGCCATTAAAATCATTAAAAATATATATAAAAATTCCCTATTTTCGAGCTGGGTTGATGGTTACTCCAGTAGTTCAACCACCCCAGCACGTGGCCAACTGTTTCCAACTGATTGAAACTACTTTGAGGGAGTATAAAAGCCCCTCATGTGCATGGCCTAAGGGAGAGAGAAATTTTATATACATTATACTTTGTTGGAATCCCAATTCAAAGTTCGAATTCCCGTGCCTCCCGCACTTTCCCTGCATTTGAGACAGAAACCCTTGTTTCCCCGGAGATGTTCATTCATTTATATGCCACCTCGAAAGTGCACAAGTCTTGCAGTATCTTAGCGAGGCAAGGGCGGGGACGGATCCTGGATTTATGGTCCGTTCGAAGATCGTGGTGATCTGTGATCTCTCCACTTTTACTATTGTACATGCCGTTCGTAATAATGAAGAACCATCTTGTTCCCGAACTCATTTGTTAATATCTATTTGCATATGAAAAGATTGATTATTAAGCATTTATTATGGTTTATATAATGTTTCACATGGATTACACTAACGTTTAGGAGAAATATATGATGTACAACTAGGGTTTCCGTGCATGTTCTTTCTTGTTTTCCAGGTTAAGGAGGAAGAAGGGTTGTTGTGGGTTTGGACTCCCGCGGATCTAAGCATCGAACGAGGGACTACGGTGAGTTCTACTATCGTTGTTTTCTAGTTTTTGCATTTAAGTGTGGTTGTGTGTGAGTCCTTCAATAGCATGCCCCGATCCTAGAGGTTTTGACCCAACAAACCTCTAGGGGTTTTTCCCAAAACAGAATCAAGTAACCATAATCGGGGACTACATTCTGATTGCTGTGTTTCACTCGTTTGAAAGGTTTCCAATGCTTTTAACTTTTATTTCTAGTCCAAATTTAATCCTTTCGCTCGGGGACCGAAGACTCGGGTTCCTTATCCAGTTTTTGATATTTTTTATTTTTTATTATTTACCTTTTCATGCGTTGATTTTCGTACATAGATCGCGGTGTATACACGCCAGCTTTTGTTAAAGTTAGTCGCGTATACACGGTTTCTTTAACATACGCTCGCGTATGCACGCTTTGTTTAAAACCGCTGGCAGTATACAGTTCGGTGAATTTTGAAAATTTTTGATTTCTTGGCTTTTTAGTCTTGTCCGTTCGTGGAGACTCCGTTCTCGTTGTCTTTGTATCCTCTCGGATTGTGTTGAAAGTGGTCTTTGGTCTTTTCTCTCTTGTTTGGTTGAAACTACGATTCGGCAAATTTTGTTTCTTGTGCTTGCATTTCGGTTCGAGTACCAAGATCTCTTCCGGGGATTCTTGGTTGTTCCGCTTCATCGAACGGGAGAGCCTCTCGCTCATTTACTCTTTCCTACCTTGTGTCTCGCTTGCACTTCGATTTTTTCCCATTTCTTGGTTGGTTTTCTGAGTTCATTGACTAGGTCTTGTTGCAATTTTTGAAGAGTCTTTCTTGGTTCTTGAAGTTTTTGTTTGCTACAAGGTTGTACTATTCTTCTAGGCTAAGGACTGGTAGTTTCTTGTCTTCGCTTCATATGGGGCACATACCAAGTAGCCCTATAAGATTTGGGGCCTTTAACCTCTTGCTTGAAGCCCGCAGTTGTTTACTTGGGATTTGATAGTTTTTTTTTGGTCTTTCGAGTTTCTTTTTATAAAAATCCAAAAGCTCAAGAAACATTTTGTTTTGTCATTTTCTTTTGTTTTGCATTCTTTTGTTTTCGTTTTTGTTACATATTTTTTGAAGATTTATGAGGATTGCTTTGGGTTTTGACTTGATTTTGGAAAGGAATTGTCATTGGTTTCTTCTCTTGTTTTCAAGCGTTTTTGGTGTCTTTTTATATCGAGAGTTTCGAATTTTGGAATTTAGCTTGGTGGGCAAAAAACTAAAAAATTATAAATCAAGGATATTTCAGAATTTTCTCTCGCTTTAGTAGATTTTGCATCTTAGAATTTGCATGATCTTAGTTATTTGCATCGTGTGCACTTAAGCATTTAGTCATTTTCATAGTTTTTGTGAGTGTGAAGTTTGTTATCCGAAAGAAAAATTTAGTCTCAGAGAACCTTCAGAGAAATTTATTTTCATCGAAAGGCAATTACCGATTTGCATGTAGTTTGGTTTTTATTAATTTTTTCGCTTCAAACACCACGAGTTTCATTTCCGTATTCCTTGACTTAACATAATGTACCGATTAAAATAAGTGCTATATAATTCTGTTAACTAGTAAAGTTTTTATTAAGTGTCATACACCAACCAGCTAAGTTGTAGGGCCTTTGAGATTAGGTGAGTGGAGAGTTAACTTCCAAGGCTGCTCAAAACAAAACATAGGAAGTTTATTAATTGAGCGAAATCCAACCCGTTAGGTGACCAGAAAGCTCTCCTCCGCAGAGTCAAGCGCGAGGGGAAGTGAAGGAGAAGAGAGACACCCTCTTTTGATTTGGTCGAATCACCTCAAGACCCTTCCGCCTGCCTTCGACACAATGCATTGGTGCCCATAGTTGCCACTCCTAGGTTCCACATAGGTGACCGCGGGGGGGAATACCCGTGGCATCTGAGGCGGTGACATCGTATCACTTCCAGCGCATCGTGGGGTGCCT
Source organism: Pinus albicaulis (assembly GCA_034641835.2). NCBI lineage: Eukaryota > Viridiplantae > Streptophyta > Pinopsida > Pinales > Pinaceae > Pinus > Pinus albicaulis. The sequence goes on from JAXQQM020076782.1 coordinate 64,424, forward strand.
GCGTTTCTGGCACGGTGTCGGCAAAGGTTGTTGTTAGGAGGCGGGCGTAATTGTTTCAAGTATCTTCGCTAGTAGGCCTAGCCGTAATTATCCTGTACTACTCTTCGTGAGGTCCTATATTTCACTTTCTTTGTATTTTCGTGTCCGATCCTAATCACCCTGAGCGGAAATACCCGAAGGCCGCGTTTGCTTGATTGTATCTCGCCAGGGATTTGGTTTTTGTAGTGAGTGCTCTTTGCTCCAGCTTGCCTAGCTTTATACTTTTTGAGTCTAATTAAAATTTGTTAAAGTGGCCGATCATGCCTGGCCGATCAGGAAATCCGGGGTTATCTCCGAGAGTCCAGAGCCTTCTTCTGCCAAGCGGAGTAATTTAGCAGAGTATCACCGTGGCGTCTGATGTAGTGGAGAGAGATCTTCCACAAGGGTTTGAAGGTCTCTAGTTGGTTCTCGTGTTGGTCTCAAGAGGGAGCGCTCCGCTCACCTCGGGAGTCTTATTTCCACAGAAGAAGAAGTACAACAGAGGAAGTGTCTCAACCCTGTCACTTCCATTTCCTCTTCCTCCCCCGATTATCCGTTTGTTGTTGAATACACGGACTGAAAATGAGAGACTGAAGATCCTCCACATTATTCATACCTTTAGATGGCCACGACTAGGAACGCAAATTTCTTCTACCGTGAGTGTCAGTAGTATCTGCATTCTTCTTCTATTGAAGGAGGAGGCATCATTGATATATCTTCGATCGTTTCTAGCATCACAGAGCTTCTGGCTCGTTTCACCCAAGCACATGCTTCTCAATTTGGTCCCTTTGTTTTGGAATGCCCATCACTGATTCCTCCTTTTTCCTTTCAGCCGCCGCAATGTGATCTACACCCATGTCTTCCATGGCTAGTGGATCAGCCTTCTTTTCAAGGGTTCCCTTGAACCGGGGCATTTTCCTAGTTCGAATCCTTCTTTAGGGTCCTTTCCATTCACTTCTCGTACCTCGAGTTTCAACCCTGGTCTCGGAGGTCAGACCGACCACTTTTACGTGCTGGGAACCCCCATTCACTACAACAGGCGGTGGAATCAGTTTTACGCCGGTCACCAAGGGGAATGCTTCTTTCCCTTCGTCGAGTGCTTATCAATTTTTCCCTCCTGGCTCATCGTCTTTAACCTTATCGTGTGGGCTTCTTCTCTTCATTTAATAATTTCTAGGTGGGGGGGGGGGAACCTGTCCGTCTGCAACTCGCGTTGGGAGGAGGTTCTTCCCCTTTATACGAGTTCTTTTCCGGCAATCCGGTGCCTTATCAAATCCAAGGTATTCTTTCGGTAATGTAGGGAATTCATCCCATCATGATGGGAATCCTCAAAATGTTTCGTTTACCTTTTCTCCGTCAATGTTAAACTTTCCTGCATCTCGTTCGAAAATTGACGAATGATCCGATCCGATACAAATCGTGGTGGCTCTCCTGCTCCGACCAAACTTCCTTCGAGACATTCCAAAGTTTGGAAGGCAAGAAATGGAGGAAGATCCTGCTGATCACATCATCACCTTCCATTTATGGTGTTCTTCTAACTCGATCGATGATTCGATTAGGTTGAGATTGTTTCCAACGCACCTTATTTGGAAACGCTACCAAATGGTATGCTTGTTTTCAATCGGGGGTGTTTTGCTAAGCATTTGAAGAATTGGCCGGTTACATTTCTAAATCATTTCCAAATTGCCCGTCCGTTATGATGCCTAGACTAAACTCCTAGCTAATTTTAAATAGGATGACGCAACCCACATTTCTCACCATTCGTGAATGGAAGAGAAGGAAGAGGCTTATTAAAGCTCATATTCTAGGAGAATTCCTTTTGGAATGGTTTCGAAATCTCAGTTGTAGTCACGTAATATTTCTAAAGAGGTATCCTCTTGCCTCGGGGTATTTCTCTCTCTTTTTTCGAGGAATGTTATTTTTAGGCCTGGAAGAAATTGAACCGATATTCTCGCCCAGAGTCCTTCATAAATATTTGCCCAATGCTCCTCACTCCAAATTAGATTTATCCAAAACTAAGTTCGGTCCTCATGGTGATGGACTTATTGGGTCAATCATCAGTGGTGCGGTTTAGCCCGTTTACTCAAATGCAAGACTTGTCTCTTTGCAATCTACCCTTCCCCCGGTCGTGTTGTGTCGTCGAGTCATCGCTCTCTTCCCAATATTTTCGGTAAATGCTGGCTCAGCTTCCGATCCCAAAGGAAATCAACAATCCAAAGGGAAGAAGAAAGGACGAAATAATAAGAAAAAAAGGCAAGAATGGGAAGGGTAATGCATAAAACCAATGAGCATGTTGGTGAGGGTCCAAAGGATAAAAAGAAAGTGACTTTTCCATGCAAGTTATGTAATGGAGACCATCTTACACACCTTTTGCCCTAAAATTCAGATGCTACAATGTATTGCTAGCTCAAGAAAATGTCCTTCTAGTTCCCAAAGTCAAAAGCTGACAAGCCCTTTCCCCCAAGGGCAACAAACGCTAGTTGTTGGCGTGAATCAAAATTCCTGGGCTTCCTCAGGGGCACCTGTGAAGGGGAAATTCCATCAAACATATACATGATGAGTGCTCACGTGGATGTCGCTACGAGATCCCGTGATTGCGCGAAGAAGAGTCTTCGAAATATAAGGATGCTCCAAATGCCATCGAGTCAGCTCATATTACTTGTACCACTGCTGGAGCCTCCATACCCCTGGGATGCCCGTACATCTACCAAGCGCACGACGATCGTCCAATGCTAGGCTGCCCGCACTACTCATTGTGGAAGATCCGGCGAGTCCTGTGCTGCTGCCCGCTTTTAGAGGTGCTTCCTCTAGTCTGTCCGGCTCATGGCAGTGGCTCTACCACTACTTCTTAGGGATGCATATCCAAAGAACTCTCTTATGATTACTTTCGATATGACTAATTTATGAAGAGACTCCCCCATCATATGGCTTTCCATATCAAATCATCAGACCGAAATGCAATATTTTTCGACGGCCGTTGATGAGGGTGTTTCCACATGTGTGATGTCTCTCGCATACGGAAGGGGATTGGATCTCCCGCAAATTGCTCCATCTCCGCTACTCTTCTCACCGTGTTTGATGGTCATTCTCATAGACCGCATGGTATTGTCCCAGCCTTGCCTATCCGTGTTGGGGGAAAACCGTAAATATAGAGCGTAGGTAGTGGATGTGAAGCTGACTACAACCTTTTGTTGGGGAGAAACTAGATTTATGAGATGGATGCCATTGCATCTTCATTATTTTCCCGGCTTATTTGTTTCCTCACGAAGGATTGGCATGTTGGACCAATCGATCGTCCTCCAAAGAGACCCGAATGCATCTACCGATTCAACTATTCCAAAGTTGGATAATACCAAGTCGCCTACCGAGAATTTAGGAGTTGGAATGTATTCTTCCTTGATCGGTACTTTTGATCTTCTCCACCTCCTACAGCTTCATAAATGCAATTTCATCCTCGTGGCTCCTCTTCGAAGAGATTTCTTCGAACTCATTATTTTTCTGGACACTTGGACCTTTACCTTCCCCTATCGCCACATTAGCGGAAGGTCAAGTGGGTGGAATGTGGCATTTCCAATGTCTCACGCAAAGAGTGCTTATCGCCTATTGTTGATTCTCATAGAATCCATCCCAGCCTCCTCTTCACCAAGAGTTGATGGAGATGTGGCTTCGGTTTTGGACACTTAGTTCTTTCTTTCCTCGCCCAAGATTGCCTTGATACCACTCTTCCATCCTAAGAGGCCATCCCGGAAGCAGACTGCATAGATAGAACATGGGATGATTTGCATCATCGGTCTTACTTTTAATTCGATTTGAGCGAAGTTGAAATGAGTTTTTCCAAGTCCTCCGTGTCCTCGGGTCCTATTCACCTAGTCCCGAACCCTTTAGCACCAACATAGGTTTATTTGAAGGGAATATGGTCGTGATTTTCTAATCATCCCTTATGAACATCTCCTGTGGATCCTTAACAAAGTTATTGAGAATGTCTTCATCGGAGCCGAATGTTCCCCGAAGAGACTGCCAAGATTTATACCGAACTCAAAGAGAAGTGTGGATGTTTTCGCCTGGTCTTATGAGGAAAAAATGCCTGCATAGATCCATCTATCGTCTAAAGATGAGATCAAGACTTTCATTTAAAACGCTAAGCCCGTGAGGCAAAAACTTCATCCCATTAATCCTAGGAAGGTAGCAAATATCAAAGCCGAGGTTGAGAAGTCGCTTGCTGCGGATTCATTTTCCCCGTTCCTTTGATCGAATGGGTTTCAAACCCCGTTCCCGTAGATAAAAAACAAGGAACAATTCAGCTTGCATTGATTTCGTAGACCCACAAAGCATGTCCTAAAGATAATTACCCCACACAATTTATAGATCGACATCGACGAGTGTGCCTAATGAGATTTTCTCCTTCATGGACAATTCTCCGGATATAATCGCATTACTATATGTCCCGAAGATCAAAGATATAACGCTTTATTTGTCCTCGGGGTACTTTTTCATACAAGAAGATGCCTTTTGTCTTAAAATGTCACATGCTTACCAAGCATAGTCATATTCCTTCCACGACATCAAAAAGATTATCGAGGCGCATTTGGATGATTTAGTCGTCATTCTCGAAAGAGGATGGATCATCCGTCTACCTCCGTCAAATATTTGAACGATGGCATTTCTATAAGATTAGGTTGAATCCGAACAAGTGTGTTTTCAAGAAGCATCCTGCTGGTTATCGGGATTCATTGTGTCTAGGGAAGGATTAGGCACCTTCAAGGTTGAGGCAATACTTCTAGTTGCCTCCCCCATCCTCTCGTTCGTCAACTTCAAAGTCTACAAGGAAAGTCTAATTTTCTTCTGGAGGTTTATCGAAATTATGTCAAGCGTCAAGGGATTTATGAGATTGTTGGAAAAGGAGTTCCATTTTTTTGGGATGACTTCGTCAACGCTCATTCGATGCTTTCTAAGTATCGACTTCCTCGCTCCTTATCGAGTCCACTCGATTATAGCAGATTTCCTTTGGTATCTTACAACAGTTGTGACCTACTATTGGTATGGTTCTCGTTCAAAGAAGATGATGCTCTTTGCAGCAGCATGTTATACTATCTTAGTCGAGGATTAGTAGGACTCCGAACTCGTACACTCGTATAGAAAAGTTAGCTTTAGCAACCGTCTGCGTCGCAGTGCCGATTCGACATTATATTATTCTACGAAAAATCCTATGTTTCGGCAAGAATCCAATCCATTTCGCTTGTCCTCGCAGGTGTTATTTGGGCAAATACAATAGATGGATTGTGATTTTGCAGAATTTGATCTTGAGTTTATGTCTCCGCCAAGTCCAAGAAATCACGGGTTTTCGCACTGATCTCCAGCCGCTTCCGTGGGGAAGAAATGATCTACGATGAATCCTTCCCGCATGAACATTTGTTTCTTATCTCTCCACAAGATCCTTGGTATGGAGATATAATCGTGTATCTTCGCATCGCGAAGTTTCCTCTACTTTTCGAAAGATGAGCGCCGTAAGCTAGCCACTTGGCTAAGAATTACTCGATCATCGGGGTGATGCTTATAAATTGGCCGAGGGGTTGATTCAATCCTCGACGCCGCTTAATCCTTGAAGAAGCCGAGGGTCAGGTCGAATGATTGCCATAATGGAGCTTGTGGTAATATTTATCCGGGCTTGCTACAACCCAAAAGATCTTGTGTCCCGGTAATTTTGCCTTCGCCAAATATTGTATGGAGTCGGTCAAAAAATGTCATCCGTGTCAAGTTTATACTCGAAAAATGCGCGCTCATCCAAGCCCACTTTTTCCTACTATTATCAGTTGCCCCTTTATCGGCAAGGTTGATTATACTTAACCCGCTCGCTGGGTATCACAAGTACTATTATCAGAGCGCAGACTACTTGTTTAAGTGGGTCGAGGCTATGCCTACTTTTGGGAATGATGGTGAGACTGTAGCCTTTTTCCTTTTCAACTAGGTTATTGCTCGTTTCGGTATTCCTAGAGAGATTTTCACCGATCATGGCGCTATTTTCGCATAGTATGATGGCCGGGATGTTGGCTCTAAAATTAGGTTTCCCAGAGGAGTATTCATCTCTCAGATTATCCTCAAGCCAATGGGCAAGTGGAGGTTATGAATAAATCCTTGAAGACAATTTTTTCAAAGGAAAATCGATAAAGCTCGATCCAACTGGCATATTATGCTATATCTCGCACTTTGGGCATACAGACGTCGTTGAAAACTCAAGAATCGGCTTTTACTCCGTTTCCGCTAGTTCACGGGCTGGAATCGTATTTCCCATCGAATGTGAGATTCCTCTCTCTTAAGTTAGTCGTTGAACTTCTTCCCCGACACTTCTAGTCTTGAAGAACGTCTCCTTCATCCGGAACATCTCGATGAGCAACCGTCGCGGATGCCGCCACGATGAATGAAGCGCATAAAACCGAGTTGAAGTTCGGTACGATACAAGGCCAAGCCTACGATTTTTTCGGATGGTGACCTTGTTTTGGTCTATGCCGAAGAAAAGATGCCTCAAAGGTGAAAGTTTAAGTCTATGTGGTGGCCCCTTTATCGTTAAAAAGTCCTTAAAAAGGAGCATATACCTGGTTTATTTTTAAGGAACGAGTTTCCTAGGGAGCTCCGGTAAATGGGCCTATTTGAAGAAGTATTATGCTCAGGCTTCTACTGCATGTTGCTTTTGTATATAGTAGTTTTGCTTTGTACATATCTAGTTGTTTTTCGATCTTGATGCAAGGTGATGTTTTTGATCCGGCTTATGTGCTGTGCTTGACATGTCATGAGTCATTTTGGTTTCGCCGATGAAGCAGACACACCTCGAACTTGGCTTCCACGGCTTGGGTGCTTCGTCATCCATCCCACAGTCAGTTAGTATCAAGAGGGTCCGCATTGGTCCTCGCTTCCAATAATATAAAGGTAATACACGTATAGCTTGTTTATCTACTCTCTGAGACAATATCTTTGGGTGGTTGATTCGTTGGTAGTTTTCTTGGACTCTCACCGGTGGTGTCGTTAATGAATAATACTTATCGGTTCGAGATCCATTTTTACTCCTATTGTTCTTGAGGGTACGTTGTTACAAAGATCATTTCAATTTTTAACTTTCATTCATATTCTCGAGCTGAAAATTGGATGGCGTATTCATTAGCTAATCGAGCAATTGATTGGCATATTAATCATTCCATACACAAAATTTAATCATCAAAACATCATACATTTTCATACATTCTTAGAAAATTACATCACATCAAACATTGTTGTATATATATCATCGTAGTGTTCAAAACTATACAAAATTTGGATCCATAAGTCATACAAAAATTTGGTCTTATGCCCCGATCACCCGCCTCCCTCAAAATATATAACTATCCGATACATCATATCTATCTACTCCCGAGGTCCTTTGCTCAAGTTGTGTTCCCATGTAACACGATCGCAAGGCAACTCTATGGAATAACCGTACCCGCCGGCGGGTACCCTACCACCCGTCTCTCGATGGCTTCAGCAACATCTTCCACCGCAGCCCATAGTACTTGGTGAGTTAACTCTCCAAGTTCCTATGTAGCCTCCGGAGGGTTCGTCTGATCTACCGTATCCGCTTCGTCTCCGCGACGCTTATGACGTGGGTAGCCCTCAGTCGAACTGTCCAATATCCGTTTCATGATCATTTTAAAATAGTAAGTCATTTTGAATCCAATCAAAACATGTTTGTTTTCGCATTTTTTCATACATATTGAAAAATTCAAAAAAATTATATAAGTCAAAAATTGCAAACTTACCGACCGTGCCCCATGCCGCGCCCGGTGGAAGGACAAGGTCCGGATTGCCTCCTCAAATCCATCCCGCATAGGGATAGTCTTCCACAAGCCGATGATTTGTTCTCCCCACCAAAGGAAGAACTCATCATCCTGGGTGTCTTGGGACCTTCACTTCCCCCCAATCTCTTCATATCAAGTCGGCCCCACGGCAATTCCCTGATCTCTAGGGGTCATTGAAGGCGAAGAGATCACTTTGGGTCTCGTTACTGAATCTTCTCAAGAAGAATGTCATCAAGATTGTACCATATCCAAAATGTTTTGTATTTCGTCGTGATAGAAGTCAATTGCCGTCTAAGGTTCCATCGCAGGAGTTGTGCACTAATCATATACATGAGTTAAGCATCTAATCGCTATACCATTTGAGTCCCGTACGCTCGGTGTAGGGAAGCATACCCACTCTACCAATGGTGAAAAGGAGGATTTTCGTGTGCAAGTCTCTTAAATCTTTTGATCGCAATTTGAGTTCCAACTTTCAAGAACCTCTACGTAGTACACGGACATAATCTTCCAATTTCCAAGTAGCCCTCCCAAAGGCTTACCATGCAAGCCCACCGGCTCCCCTCCGGGAGAGTCCAAAAGAATAAAATATATATTCCCACTTCGATGCGATGTTGGCATTTGATCTATAATGAAGCAAGCCTTTCCGGCTCCCAATAGTTCACAAGCATTTCTGAGTAACCGAACATTTCTCTTCATATTTGGCATTTTGAAAAACTTGAGAAATCACCTTCGTAGAATATTTAGTGATGCTTGGTCCCGCATGACTTAATATTGTCAATAGCACCGTGTTCACACTCTCTCCATGATATTGTCATCCCGCAAAATTTCAATAATTCGTTCATTAGCTACGCATTTTTTCATTTTAAGTTGCGCATACGCGTACTTTGTGCACACGCGTATATACGCGACTTGGTCATTATAAACCCTCGTATGCGCAAACCCGTGATTTTTAGCAAATGATCTGAATCCGTCAAAATTCCTAATTTTTAACTTATGAACGGACAAAATGAATAGCAAGGATGAATTAAGAGCTTACCCGAGAAATTCTATGAAGTTTGACTAAGCCGCATCGCTCCCCGTTAAGGAAAGAGGCTTTTTCTCCGCAGCACCCTTTTTCCAAATCAGCGTTGAATGTAACAATGAACCAAATATGAGGTAATTTGGTTCATTTATGCCCAAAAAGTTGGAAATTTTCGCAAAAAAATTTGTTATGCTTATTTTTTCAATCTATCTTAAGTCGTATAACCCTGATGTTTCAAGTGCCTCGTATTGGTATGTTGTGTACATTTTGGCTAATTTGAGATTTTTCCTACATCCATGACTCCGTTGACCGTCATGATTGTGTATATGATCTTCATCAGTATATAGGTTAGGGAATCCACTTTCCATTGCATTTTTCATACTAGCCTCCATTCTAATCACTTTCCATAGGTTGATCCCATCAAGTCATGAGTATTACACCCATTTCACTCGCCGATTATTTAATCATGACTTGGTGGTAGAGTTGCCCACATGGGCTTCCTGGGGCTTAGCTCCTCACTATCACTTGTTGCCCATGTCGTGTTTTATAGTGGCTCGAGTCCTCTTTAGTCCTCGCCATGACTTATGTGTTGAAGCTTCATTCTTCTTCTTCTTCCTCACTATCATTTTTTCCGCTTTTTACCCCAGGAGGCTCCCTGGGTGTTGTTGAGTTGTATTACCGTGATTGCATATTGGCTTACTTGTTTATCCCGGCCTTTACCGCTTCATTTGACTCAATGTTTAAGCCAACTTTTGACCTTGTCTATCTGCATAAGCAACTGGTCAGATGCAATTTATTATCGCAATCACACCCTTTTTACCCATGGATGGAACACTGAGTATCGCTACTCGCCGCCACCTTGGATTGAGCATAGGATCGTTCCAATCCCGTGAACTAGTGCATCCAAGCTGATATCGTTTCATCTATCAGAACATAGCATTATTTTATTCTTTTTTCAGGCTTATTATATGAAAAAGACAAAAAAAAATCAAATATAACAAAAAGAGCGGGAATGGGATGTAACTGCTGGTTTGATGGAAATACAAAGGTTTAGCTTGTCACCTCTTGAACAAAGCACATATACTTATATATATATTTCCTTCTTTTGGGATGGTTTTAGTCTTGACCTAGGTTCACAAACCTTTGCCTTGTTTCACTGTCAGTTCTCCCCGCTGGTTATCTCTCCAACCATATGAGAGTTTATTTTTGCCTCCCGCATATCGTACTTATACAAAGGTCACTTTCTACTCGCCATGGTCATCACGAGCTCTGCTTTGTTCAAGGGAATTTTAACTTAGGCCGGCCATTTCTCCCGTTGTCTTTGACTCATTATTCAAATGCCTTCCCGCCTTGTTGCAAGATTCTTTTTCTATCACATCGATGTTTTGGTCTTCCGCTTCATTCTCGTTTGAGAAGGTTCCATTGAATTCTTCGCTCGCGGTTTGTCTCTTATCGACTACGACACATTGCTCCGAGAGAAACCTAGAGCCGCACCTTGGCCCTATTTCCATCATTCGATAGGTGACCAGGTTTCGCATTTGATCATCATTATGGGTCTTTGACCTAGTGGTTTCCGTGTTCGACGTCGAATACATTATCACACTTGGGATTCGTGGCAAGACCTTGATTTCCATTTGACCCTATTGGTGATATCTCTCGCCTCTCGTGTCGCCTTTCATTATTGGTTGGTTCGTAGGGTTTCTTCCGTGCGCTAGCTTCATCTTCAGGACATTGCCTGGAACGTACTTCCGCTTGGTTCAGCCACTCTACTCGTCCGATTCCTTCCAGTCTGGCCCGCGGGTTACACTCGCGTCGTGGGATCGATGTGATGCCTTAATGCTTTCCTTCCAACAGATTTTCCCATCGACTCCAACCATCGTCTGGGAATAAGGTTTAGAGTCTTTTTGTCGTAGCTTAGGGTTTGCAATATCGTTGCGTACTCTCTTCGTTTATCGACGTTGGGATCATCATTGCCTCCCGATTGGTAATCTTTCCAAGTGTTCGACTTCAACTCATTTATCTGCACTTGTTAGATTGCATCGGGGCACCTTGACACTTCATTTTCATTATTGGTGGGTTGTCTGCCGTTGGTTAACGTAGACACTTCGACCGGTAATCCAACGATTTTCACATGGTCGACTTCGGCTCATTTATCTTCATTGTGTAGAATTTTTCCGTTGTGATCGGTGAAGACTCTAAGTTGCATCAAGATTTCTGCCTTAATTTTTGATACCCATTCGCCGCGTTGATGCCATTCATCTCTATATGTTGCGTGTCGTGGTGATGTTTCAGCATCTTATATGTTGGCTCCCGAGTTACGTGATTGTACCATGAGATATACCCCTTATGATTTGGTACTTGGAAATCTGCCATTTATATGATTGTACATCCAAGCTTTCAAAGATCATAGATCAGCCTTTCTATATGGATACTTAGACATTGATTCGACTCTGTATCGATTCATGCTCAAATGATTCATTGTGTACTTTCGTCAAATTTATACTTGTATACATTTTGGATCCATTCTAGATTTCTATATGATGTATTTTATCGAGCATGGTATGTCTACTACATGAGTTGACTCTCTCGTGTTCTTTCATTGGTTTTTGGCAACCGAATCGGGTGAAGTCCTCTCTGTCCTCAGAAGTTCTTTCTTATGTGCATATCACATTTCGCCCATCATGTACCCCGACCTCATATATTAGGGGGCATCTCATAGCATCATTTTTCACATTCATGTGATTCATGATTGTCTTTATGGCTTAGGGCACCCATTCTACGTACTTGAACAAACTTCATAAAAAAAATGTTGTTAAAATTCCCATACGCTGCATGCCTAAAATTTTCCGTGTATACGTCGAGTCCACATGTACTTTTCCGCATATGCCATTAAAATAATTAAAAATATATATATAAATTCCCTATTTTCGAGTTGTTGATGGTTACCCAAGAAGTTCAACCACCCCAAGACGTGGCCAACCGTTTCCAACCGATTGAAACTACTTTGAGGGAGTATAAAAGCCCCTCATGTGCATGGCCTAAGGGGGAGAGAAATTTTATAGACATTATACTCGTTGGAATCCCAATTCAAGTCTAAATTCCCGTGCCCCCGTACCCTTCGCATTATACAGAAAACCCCGTGCTTCCTAGAGATGTTCATTCATTTATATGCCATCTCGAGTGCACAAGTCTTGAAAGTATCTTGCCGAGGCAAGGGCGGGACGGGGATCCGCACGATACCGTTCGAAGATCGTGTAAGGATTTAGGTGATCTCTCCACTTTTACTAATCGTACATGCTATTCGTAATAATGAAGAACCATCTTGTTCCCGAACTTACGTGTTAATATCTATTTTCATATGTGAAAAGATTGATTATTAAGCATTTATTATGGCTTATATAATGTTTCACATGGATTACACTAACGTTTAGGAGAAATATATGTTGTACAACTAGGTTTCCGTGCATGTTCTTTTTCTTGTTTTCTGTGTTAAGGAGGAAGAAGGGTTGCCGGGGCTCAGACCCGCGGATCTACATCGAACGTAGGACTACTAGTGAGTTCTACTATCGTTGTTTTCTAGTTTTTAGCATTTAAGTGTGGTTGTGTGTGAGTCCTTCCGAATAGCATGCCTCGATCCGTGGAGGTTTTGACCCAACAAAACCTCTAGGTGTTTTTCCCAAACACTTGGCTCTAAGCCTAAATGTGGAAAATGAAGTGCAATCCTCCCCCAAGAGGCCTCTCAAGAAAAGGATATCTGGATTCCCGCTCAGGAACACCCTAAGGCCAAATAGCACAACAAACTCAACTACTGTTTAAGAATGCACAATAGTCATGTAGACCATAAAATAAATAATCAATAACATGCCTCAATATGGCTTCCTCGTTTCCTCCTTATAAACAAATGTGAGCCTTTCACTGGGTCCCACTCATTAGGGTTTCCACCATCATGGAATCTTCCTCCCACTAACACCGCACTGCCTCTATTGATGATCCACTCCATCCATACTGAAGTTGTTGTTGACTTGGTCAAACTTAACCTTGTCCACATGTATTTTCCCCTCGTTCACACATGAGGGTGCTTTGTCCAAGTATAAAGATGATCCCCTTTCATATTAAGAGGGATTTTATGCTCACAAAGAGATTTTATGGCCTCCCTATCCAATTAGCAACATGCTAATTTAGGAATATTACATACCTTTGGGTATATTGCTACGCTCCACGCATGATAAGTGTATGGGAAACGCTCCTCATCGAATGGTTATGTATTAGACAACACTACTACAGATCGCACTTTCATGTATCGCTTCTAGTATATTTTGGAATTATCCTATAGGTTATCCTTGCCATAGGTAATTGAGCTTCGCCCACCTTGTATATTGTGATACATTGAACACGACATTTAGGGAGATCAAATAAGATCAGTATGTTACCCTTGGTTCTCCATGTATATTGTAGTTCAAGGTTGCTTTGGTAAACCTTTATGCCTAGTTTTACCCCTTTTTATTTATTTTTTGTGTTAATTGTTAAAATTGATTAATCCAACTTGGAAGAACAAACACCTACCCTCTGTTGTTCACATAGAATCCAAAATAAGCCTCCTCTTCCACCAGAGGTAACTCCCAGTCATCGTCAAAAGCATAAGAAAACGCAAACTACCAAATGAGGAACTTCGGGAACTACTTCTAGTCCTCCTCCTGAAATTGATCCACCAAAATTATCCTTCCCTTTTAGTATTGAGCCTGAGATTACATCTTCTCTTGTCGTTGAATTTGACACAACCAAAACAAAAGTACCTGAACCTTTATTGCCTGAGGTTATTGAACTTGAATTTATTGAATCAGACACCTTATTGCTTGAGGTTATTCAACCTGAGGCACCTGTCACTTCAGGACCTTCCTCTTTTCTTCCTTTCCCACAAACTATATATCTTGGGCCCGATGATGAACCCCTTCCTCTTGGTCTTGTGAGTATTGAATAGATCCCACGGGAAGAACCTCACCCCTCTTCTCATATTCATTTGAGAGGGATTCATCTTTATCAATATTATGCTCTTCCTCTTAAGTTACTTTATTTGATTCTTTACCTTTTCTCACGACAATCATCCTTGGGATTGTTAGCCATGACTGAATCAGCTATGGTTTTGCAACATGTAACCACTACTATAGTTGAGACATCAAGTGTTGTTTCCTTATCCATGTTCGCAACATCACCAAAGATACATTTGTATGGTGGCCCGTCTGTCCCACTTAGTTATCAATCATTGTTTAGTACCTTCTTTGGTGTGACATCTAGTCCTTGGACCTCTCCCATAACATATATTTCTTGAATTCTGCCAAGAACTTCTCTAGTTATAACTATACAGTCTGCTCCTTCTCATCCACCTATACCTACAGTCAAACAACACATTGGTCCTTATATTAGTGGACACTTTCAACAACCCAATTGTCCTTATTTTGGGTATCCTTCATCTGTTGGGAATTTGCCTCCATCATCCCTTCTGCCTTTGGCAGGGGGGCAACCTGTCATCGATATACCACATATTAGTGCTCATCCTTAATTGAATCCTCCATATCCTAGTTTGACTACTAATGTTTGGCAGCCTAATTTTCCCATCCAATCTGGTTCAGTTATGAGTAAATTCGTATATTTTAAACCTATACCATTTGCATCCCAAATTCTTACTTATCAATGTATGCCTCAACAAGCTCAAATCTATTCTAGGTTTTTGTTGTGACTCGATCTATTCCAACGATATTTGGTACCTCCCAGGTCCTGCTTACTCCACATTTACAAGGTACCTTACAGTTTCAACTACTTGCATAAGGTATCCCTCAAATCCTAGTAGGACAGACTGCATACAGTATGGCACAACCCTCACCTTATGTTGTAATGATTCAAAGTCCCACGGGAAAACAATATCATCATTTTCAAGGTATCCCTGAAGTTCCTTATCAAGGCCAGCAAATCCAAACCCAACCACCCTAGCATTTGAAAGGTTATCCTAGATCTGGACAACAAGGATATGTGTATTGGTTATCAAAATCCTCCCTATCATGTTACCCAGGTTCCTCATTATCATAAACCTCCTTATTATGGAACACATATACCTATTTTTCAGGTTATTCCATCAGATACATGTTATCCTCCTCTATATTTTAACAGACAATTATCGTTTTTCGCCACTCTTGAATTGCCAGATTTGACTCGGCTCACGAATGATCCAATTTATCTTTCTCCTTGGTGGCTGATAATTCCTACTAAATTGATTTCTGATATCCCAAAATTCAATGGGAATCCTAGATAAGACCCTTCCACGCATGTGATGACTTATCATTTGTGGTGCTCATTGAACTCCCTTAATGATGATTCCATTTGATTGTGTCTTTTCTGACGTACACTTACAAGTTTCGCAAATAAATGGTATATTTAATTACATATATCTTCATTCGATGATTTCATATCCTTAGCCACTACGTTCCTAACACATTTCCAGTTTCCCATATGATATGAGACTGGAACAGAAATTTTGACCCATTTCAAGAAAAATAATGCTACTCGCATTTCATATCATATTCATGAGTGGCGACGTCATTTTCGATTGGTTAAAACATATGTTCCTAATCAATTGTTAACATAATGGTTCATTAAATCTCTGTTGCCATCAATCATAGAAGATGTAGCTAAGGGTGGAGTAGTGACTAAAGAACAAGTGATTTCTCATGCCCAATATTTGGATCTCATTTATACCCAATCTGACATGCTTTATGAGAAAATATCAAATGCTCCAAGACCTTCAAACATTGTTCCTCAACCTCCTAGTAAATAATCACATGATGTTGATGGCGTGATTAGTTCTTCCAACTCACAATCTGAGAGTAAACCATCTCGTACTACTCTTACAACTTCCCAAAACCCTCCATCCAATTCGCTTACAACTTCTACTTCCCAGATTAATTTTGTTCAATCTAATAAAGGAAAATATCAACGACAAGCAGGAAGTAAGAAGAAAGGTAAAGGAAATAAGAATAAATATTCTCCTCCGCAGGATAAACAAAACAATCAGACCTCTGATGAGAAATGGAAGCCTCACTATCCATGTTTTATTTGTAACGAGGAACACTTCACTTGTGATTGTCCTCAGCAAGAAAAAGTGAACTAATTTATGAAATATTATACTTCACCCACTATGTTGACCAACTCATTTCCTAATCAAGAGACTCGCATAGTTGCTTAGGACCTTACTTCCTTTAAATCGGTTTTAATGCTTTACTCCATAAAGAATAAATATGATATTATGGTGGCCAACCGAAGTAAATACTATTGTAATTCAAATACTTCGAACAATTAGGCTACTAAGAAACCTACCAATTCGACACCATCTCCATCGTATCCTACTCCACCTACGATTTCTACCGAATCAACATTTAAGCCTTTGAAGGGAATTATCCATAAATCTTCTTTTAACCCTTGCGCAAGAGTAGCTAAAAATTATAACATAGTTGAGGACCTGACTTAGTCTCCATCAGTCAATGTGTCCACTCTCGAGGTGTTGCAAAATTGTCCCGCCCAAAAGAAAACTTTTCTTTCTTCTATCAGATGTAATGATCCTTTGGATTCCAACCTAGTCATTTTCCATCATGAGAACTATTCACCTCGACTTCTGGCTCAATTGGATTTTATGATCTAGGTTGTCGTTCACGGTAAGAACATTCATCGTTCTATTGTGGACGAGTGAGCCTCAACCTTTATTATGTCTTTGTCCTGCTGGAAGGCGATTTTTTCTCCTCAATTGAGTCAGTCACCGACCACCTTGAATGCTTTTGATAGATGAACGTATAAATCTTGTGGTATTTTGAACTCCTTGCAAGTAGAATTAGGAGATAAATTTGTATCTATAGATTTTGAAGTTAGTTATGGACCACTTTATTATAATATTGTATTGGGTCGCATGTGGGTTTACAACATCGCTGCTGTCTTTTCAACTTATTTTTGAATGATCACCTTTCCCCATAAATGCAAGATCATAGCCATCAATCAACTCACCTTTTTTGCCTCTAGTTATCAAGTTATAAGAAGTGTCCCTTTTGTAGGGGAAACTCTACACCCTTACCAGCATGTCGAGGTTGGACTACTTAAGGATTCCTCTCTCATGGGAACCTTTTCGCTTCTTGACATCTCTCCTTCGGTGTCCTATATCAATATGATATCATCTTATACAATTCCAACTGATCATTGGATTGTAGAAGATGAAACTAACATCCATATTTTTGGCAATCGAATGCCACTTAGCCCCATCGAGCTTAATTACAAAGCCATCTATTCCACTTGTGCATCTTGTTCTGATCTCCCCTCTTCGATTAATTGGATCGATCATTCATTGGATTATGGCAAGTCCTCTGATTTTTTCTCTCGCAAATTCCTTATCAATGAGAGCATCATGGAGATTATGATGCCAGACGATACGTCATGGGACGATCATTACCATTGTTCATCCTTACCAAATTCCATTGAGGATAGTCTCAGTGACATATATCTACCCAATATCGTCAAGTTTTCTATGAGTTTTGTTTCCATTCATGAAGTTGATTCTGAAAATATCCTCTCAAACATCGAAGATACAATACTTCTTAAGATCTCAGTTAAACTGGGTATTGTTGAGAATATAAAAATGAGTGTGTCTTTCTCTCTGGATGAGATTAATATCTATAAAGCCCTGTTTTAAGAGTTTCGAGATGTCTTCCCATGGTCTTATGAGGAAATTTCCGGTATCGATCCAAATATAGTGGTGCATGAAATTAAAACTTATCCTGATGCTAAACCAGTCCAACAACACCTCCATCTAGTCCATCCAAGAATGTTGTCGCAATTAAAGCTAAAGTTGAAAATTTCTACGTGCTGGTTTCATCTACCCAGTTCCTTTGACCGATTGGGTGTCAAATATTGTTCCTGTCATGAATAAAGAGGGGAAAATATGTGTATGCGTTGACTATCAGGATATAAATCACGCTTGTCCAAAGGAAAATTACTTGACCCCGTTCATCGACCATAATTTTGATGATTGTGTCGGTTGTGTGATATATTCGCTTATGGATGGTTTCTTTGGATATAATCAAATCAACATTCTCCCGACAGATTGACCTAAAACTACATTCATTTGTCCCTGGGGTACATTTGTTTACCAAAAACTCCATTTTGTCTTAAATAACATTGGGGTTATGTTTCATAGGGTGATTAATTACGCCTTCCATGACATTAAACATATTGTGCAACCTTATTTGGATGATCTTCCTTCTCACTCTAAACATCGAGTTGGTCACTTGATGCAGTTTAGGGCCATCTTCTTATGATGTAGACATTATAATATTTGACTTAATCCTTACAAGTGTGTTTTCTACGTTAGTTCTAGTCTACTTCTTATTTTTGTCATTTCAAAACATGGAATTCATATATTTTCTTTGAAAGTTCAAGCAATCATGTATTTGTGTGTGCCTTCTTCCCTCGTTTAGCTTCAATGACTCCAAGGGAAGGCTAAATTTCTGCAGAGGTTTGTCCCTAATTATGATTAGTTGACCAAAGGATTCACTTTCTTGCTTAATAAATGTGTTCCCTTCCATTGGGAAAATGCTACTCAACAGGCATTCTATGCCTTGAAATATGTACATATATTTTGTCACATCAATTGTTGGGGTGGAAATAATCCAAATGGATCGTCATCCTATAGGATTTTGATTTGGATTTATCAAATCCAAGTCCAAGAAATCCTTAGTTTTTATTGAGTTAATATGTGATCATCCCATTGCCGATTTTGAATCGAATTCTGAAAATTCCATTCTAGACGAGTTTTTATGTCTGGTATCACCATCTAACCCATGATATAGAGACATTCTAATATATCTACACCCAGAATTTCCAATATGATACCTCTCGCTCTGAACAACAATGTATTTGATACCAAGCCAAAAATTACATCATCATTAGCGACAACCTTTATCACCATTGTATCGATACGCTTTTTCGAAGGTGCCTCACACATGAGGAGGCTGAGAAAGTCCTCAATGAATGGCATTCGGGGGCATGTGATGGTCATTTGTCTGGTTATGCCATCACAAAGAAGATCCTATGTGCTAGTTACTTGTAGCCAACCATATTTCCCAATTCCATTTTTATTTTCCAAAAGTGTCATGCATGCTAGATTTACGATCGTAATACATGTGCTTATCCGCTCCTTTGCATATTGTTATCGTTGTAGGTCCTTTTGTGAAATGTGGTATCGATTTCATGACATGTAACCCTCACTCGGTTGGGGGGGCATGACTATATCATTGTAGTGGTAGATTATTTTACTAAATGGGCTGAGGCAATGCCTACATTTAATAATACTAGCGAAACAATTGCATATATTTTCCTTAATCATGTCATTGCATGGTTTGGTATTCTACAAGCCATAGATACGAACCATGGGAAACACTTTCGCAGTCACATGATCTCTGAGCTAACTTCCAAGTTGAGACTCTCCATGAAAGTTCCACTCCCTACTACCCTCAAGATAATGGAAAAGTTGTGGTTATTAATACAATTCTCAAAACGACCCTTCAACATATGATAGGGGTCCATCGATCGAATTGGAATTCAATTTTTTATGCTGCCTTGTGGGCGTACCGAAGCTCTGTTACAACTGCTACTAGATTTACATCATTCGAATTGGGTTATGGTCTGGAAGTAATCCTTCCAATTGAAAGTGAGATTTTGTCACTGAAACTGGATGTATAACTTCTTCCTACCAATTCTGTAGAAGAGGAACCTCTCTTACATTTGACGCGCTTAGATGAGACTTGTCGAGATGCTACCATGGATAATGAAGCCCATAATAAATGTATCAAGGCACAATATGACAAGAATGTCAAGCCTCATGTCTTATCAGAAGGAGACCGACCAAGAGTCTGGTAAATTAGGACCGGGAAAGTTCCAACCCATGTGGCTAGGTCCATATACTTTCAAGCTTGTTCTTGCTAAAGGGGCATATGAGCTAGTTGATTTTGATGCAATTCCACTGGCTCATCCTAGAAATGGGTTGTACGTTAAGAAATATTGTGCTTGATTCTTTACATAGTACACTGTTTACATACTGTATATAGGTGTGTTGAATGTGTTTTCAATGTGTCTCTTCATAGTTTCCTATAGTTTATGTTGATCACGTTTATGTTTGGTTTGTATATGTCGGAATCCCTTGAACCATATGTTGGTTATGTTAATGGTGCTAGTCGTAGTACTCAGAACCTATCCTCTGCAGCATGGGCTATCTTTGTTCCATATGGTGACTTAGTGAGTCTAAGAGGGATTTGTATCAGTCTCTCTACCAACAACATCGTTGAATATAGCACATTGGTCGAGCTATTATCTGATGCTATTTCACATGGTATCCGTCGTTTAGTCATAAAACTTTACTCACAGCTTGTAGTACTACAATTAACTAATTTCTATTCAGTCAAAAGTCCAACCATACTTTGCATGTTCTTAAGGGTTAACCTTCTAGAAATACACTTTGATTTCATCCACTATCAACATATTTCTAGAAATATAAATACATTGACAGATGCATTGGCTAATCATGTTTTAGATAGACATTTGCAACATATGTAAATAAATTCAAATATACATCACATCCATTGAAAGGGATAATAGAAACATAAGAAACATTGAAGATAACTTTATATATAAAAGTTTGGTTTTACAAAATTTGTGCCCGAGACACATATGGTCACACAACTCATAATATCAAAAACTACCTACAAATACTACTATAATCCTCTCAGTAGACTAATCATAGTGCTCATGATAACATGCCATTGCACGAGCTATCTTGCGCAGCAGCCGACAAATATGGCTTAACACTCCAGTAGCGTGTTGTTGAATTAGCAAAGGAAGTTGGTCGACTACGATCTCATCTATCCCATGTGTTAACCCCTCCATGTGGCGCTCCACCTCTCCTAGGGTCTCGACTAAATTGAGATCATGTAGTACATATCGTCCTACTGTAAGAACTTATACTAGTGCTACTTCTTATTGTGGGTCTCCCGCATGCTGGAGATATGAAGAACCTATGGGTATAATGGGCCCAATATCTGCATGAAACAATAAATAGTTTAGTCTTAGATACATCAAAATCACAAAACAAAATTGTAAAAAATAAAATAAAAAATGGTTGAAATATCTTACCCATAGCACCCCATTTCTCACCTTCAAGAAGCACGAGCTCAGGGTCGCCACGAAATTCCATTCATGCGTATGGATAATCATCTATCTTAATGAAATCCCTATGAAGCCATCTAAATAACGATGGTTAGAAACTGATTGTCGAAAAACCTACATGTCGATACATAAGATCTATCCACCTCCTCATCCGTTGAAATCACAGATTAATGGGCTCGAGTGTGATATGTTGAGGTTGTAGTAATGGAATCTTCTCTAAGAAAAAGGAGATCAAGATCGAACCATAGAAAGAAAAAAAATCAATTTTCCATCTCTTGCTTTAGTCAAATTCTCTTTCATGTTGCCCAACACTCCCTCACTCCAGTTGAAAATCGTTGGCTCTATACACTATAGAGCATACTGCATGTATGACCTATTAGCCACGTGAAGTGTAGAGCTACCACCCAATATGACAATGATGAATATGATCACTCTTAAAGGCAATCAGATCACATATTTTATGCTAATTTTCCCATCCCCAGTTGGCTAGGCTCGAGGTCTGCAATGATCGACAATATAGTCATTGACTATTTCTCCACCCCTTCTTCCACCTAGAAAGGAGATGGGGGCACCTCTCATAGATAAACTAGTCATAAAGTATATGTCTTCTACCTTTATCTCAAGCATATGTGCTCCTAGTATGAACGCCTTAACTTGAACATCCCATGAATGTACAAGATATTCTAGCAGGTCCATCTATTGCCTCATACCAGAAAGCCAAAATAATTTCAGTAACCCGTAATTTTTTAGTACTTGAATGGTAGCAGGGTCATTTGTTGCATTCATAACATGTTCTTTGTGTTCTCTTTCCCTCCATATTGAAAGACCATTTTGTTCCAATGGAGTCCTAAAACGTCAAAAAGAGACTCATTAGGATTCATTCCATGCAAAAAACTTGACAAATTTTGAAGGGAACTAACATATCAAACTTGAGAATTACGCCCAATGCACCCCTTCAAGTGGATACAGTGTGTTGCATCTCTCCCTTCATTGTATTTTGACTAGGATCAATGCTCCTTTCCACTTTAGGAGGGTGTGTTGGTTTAGGGGCGAAATATTTAAGCCCTAGGGCCCTCAAAAACCCAAAAAAATTGCATGAAATCACAAAATGTCACCATGAAATGAAAGAGAAAGGTTTTAGCTCCTACTTGGAAGTGATGACGCTTGAAATGGTCCACTAGATTGATTGCAATCAACTACAAAAGATCAAGGGGAAAAAGTACTCAAAACTCTAACATCAGAAGGTAAATGTGAAATGGTAAAAATAAATTGTCATTTTGATTACTTATGGTCATTTATTCCATTATTGTATTCATATTGAATTTTTTGACCTAGTTATGATTCAATTTTACCATGAAACAAGTATTTTTATCCTTTTATGGTGTTTTGAGCATGTCGAAAGTTGTTTGACAAATTTTGTTATGTTTTGAATAAATCAATTTAATTGAAGAGCATACTTTTATCACTTTTTCAGGCTCTGTAAACTCACAAAAAAGGAACCCCCTGTAATCCTCTTTCAACTCTTTTTAGACTCCCAAAATATGAAAATATTGTGGAGCACTTGTTTTTTCAAACTTGTTAAAGTAAAAGATAATATGTCTACTAAGTATAAGTTTAACCATTTTCCGAAATGAGATAGATTATTTACAAAAAAATGAATACCTTAGTTTATCATTGCTAAGAGGTTCTCTTGGGTATTGTTTTCTACCTTTTCAGACTCAAGGGACTATCTACGAAAATGAACCTTTGGAGTTTTATTTTTCGCCTCTTTTTCAAACTCTCTAAACATAAAAAATATGTCGAGTTTTACCTTCGTTGGACTCGTAAAAACATCAAACAATGATGGACTCATCAAACATGACAGGACCGAACCAGTCCTTCTCGGGGTTTGTTAAATATAATTAGAGGGATTTATTCGAAGGATGAACTTGCAGATCAAGCATGTGTTATCCTCCTCAATCTTGTTAAAAAATAAAGAGGTACTGACCAATATGGCTGGGGAAATTAGGAAAGTAGGGTACTCCACTTGTTAATGGAATCGAGTTCCTTTTGAACATGACACTCTTCCACTTCATCTCCATGGTTGTTGGGTTGGGAGATCTGCTTGTCTTTTGGTTCATTATACTATTTCAAAACCTCCATTTTTTGTTTTGGGTAAATGTTGCCAACTCCATTCAATCTCATTGATATATTCAAGGGAAGTCATTATGTCAATATATGCTACAATACTCTTAAACCTTCATTCCATGTCTGTCGTTCCTGATCCAATTATGTATCATCATAATTTTGTCTCAAATAATAATACTTGTTTTATGTCACTGATGGGGGATACATCAAGGCCCTCCTCTTATGGGTCACTTCCAGTCGACATCGACTCATTATCTAGGAAGTTGACTTAGAAACATTCCTTCGGTACCTTGGTGCTTTCACACATCAATGGAAATTTTCCTCACTGTCAACGACAAGTTTACATCATTGGCCTTCAACTAACATATTCCGTGTGGTGTTCAACTTCAACTCATTTGTTCACACCATACAGTTTGTACTGCAGTACCTTGAGATCCATTAACATCATCGATGGTTTCTCTCGCATTTGTTAACGACTTTTATCATTGTTCGGTAATGAGATAGTGTCTACCATGTTTGACTCTGGCTCAATGATTCACATGGTTAGACTCGTACATTGAATGGTCATGTGAATAAGATAGCAAACCCCGAATCTAGTTTCATCTATCCAGACTGTGTTTCAGGATTAATACAAGATCACAAAGTATGAAGGCTATGATCATACAGACAATCATCCATTCATGGGTCCGCCCTTTTTCATCAATGGAAGTGTCTGATAATTGTACATGTAATGTTAGCTTACGTGCAGAGTATGGGTATGCCTCACTCAACAAATATGTCACAATGTAAATGTATTGTAACAGAAGAAGATCTCGCCGGTTGTTCTTGATCCTGACTTGTTACAATGTGAAACACTTCAGTCATCAGTTGTCATTTCTGAATTTTTACCTTAGGGGGCAATCTTTATAGTCCATTTTGTCACATCTGGTCAATATGCCTTCAAATAGGATCATTCACATCCTTGAACACTTTTTCATCATCCCTACTGCTTCAATTCAATGATTTTTAGGCCCAATGCACCCTTTCCCTTTAGAGACCAAGGTTCACCAACAAGTTGGCCTTCTCTTGACCTGTGTTTATCACCAGCAGGTTGCCCCTTGTTGGGGTTGCACTGATGATCCGAGTGGCTCCAGAAATAGAAGTTTTCTTGAAAAATCTCGAAAAGAAAAGTCATTAGATTGAAGTTAAACCAAGACCATATTGTAGTGCTCCCATCATGATTCTGAGTTTGTATGCTCAAGTTATAGTAGGTCAAAGTTATGGTCAAACTAGGTTGAGTGGCTCTCACTAACGAGGCAACAATTTGGCAGATTCCTAACTCATGGGGATCTGCACTATTGTATATATATATATATATATATATATATATATATATATATATATATATATATATATATATATATGGGTTAGTGCTTGACTAACCCCGGACCCTACCCATGACCCACAAACGTTATAACCAAGTCGTGTAGTACACGGGGCCTGCGGGGCTTGAACCCACACTGCCCGCTCATGCAGCATTCCCAAAACTTAACATGTGCCAACATTCAAATATCCCATCGAAAAATGTTACATTAATGCGGAAACTGAAAAACCATACGCTCAGTTTGGACATGCAGGGATTTGATCCCCCAACCCAACAGTAACCACTTGCCACAATTCACCAACAAACCAACGGCCCCTTTGGTAAATCCGCTCGCCAAACTCCTATAAAACTTACACTTTCCCATTCGACTACTGGCAGAGGGTGGAGAGGAAAAACCAAGAGCGACCAAAGGGGTTGGAACCCTGAACAAGGAATATGTGATGATGATGAAAATATTCCTTTGGGGATCTAGAAGTGCTAGTGTCTGAATGAGACAAGCTTATAGTCATTTTTGTTGGGTGTGGAGCCTGATTATCTTGTTTATCTTGTATCACAGCGTTGGACCCCTGTACCTTAATGGGGCGGCAACGCTGCCCGTAATTAAACATTGCCTGGGGGGTCCAGGGGGGGTGGCTATGAGTTTATGGAGCCCCCCCTTGGCGGGAGGTTTTGGGGGCAATGCCCCCAAAGCTAAAAACAGATGTAAAATTTCCTTGTAAAAGTATAGTAATTTCTAGTCAATCTGGGCCGTTCATTAGGTGAATGATTTGATAGTAGAAGTTATGTTTATTTTAGGGTTTTTTGCCCTAGAAGGCAACCCCTCGTTTTTATGAGGGTATTGTATTGTGGCTATGTATGTATGTGTATTCTCAGAGAGAGAAACAGATAGGGAGACTGTGAGAGAGAATAGAGGATATTACAGTGGATCTGTTGTAGGTTGTGTCTCTTCATTTTGCTGGATAATAGAAAGGAAGGACTGGCTGTTCGGGGTGGACGTAGCCCAAACTGGGTGAACCACGTATATCTGTGTCTCTCTGGTTTTATGTGTTTTTTTTTCTTGTGTTTTTCTACATATTTTATGTGTTGCATTGCTTTGTAATATATAATTTTCTAACAATTTTTTCACAATTTCCTGCTAGGAATCCAAACGTGCAGTCTGTTTCTCAATCCGGGGTCTCCATTTTAATATTATCACCAGAAGTGGAGGTATAAGGTGTCATTTTTGTAAAGTTTCTTGTAATTTATTTATGCTACAAATTTAATGAAATAAGCCTCCCCACATTGAAGAGGGCTCGGAGACGTAGCCCACACTGGGTGAACTCTGTAATCAAATCGTCTTATGTCTCTGATCTCATGTTTTCTTATGATTTCGGCTTATTTTCATGTGTTTATGTTACTTGGTTATACACACTTTTATATGCAATTTTGTATGCATTCATGAAGTAAAAGATCTGGATCAAGTTTTGTATCAGAGCACGTCTTCTTGATGTGAGTTGCATGAGTGAATTCTAACCAGGAACAAGCTCCAAAGAGGAGAAGGAAAATTCAAATCCTTTGATCTTGAAGCGGGGCATGCACCATGAAGACAAAACATGGAATATGAGGATGCACGAGTGGTTGAAGAGAGAAATCATCGCAATATCTTCTTCATCGTGGTAGAGAAAGTTGACAAGTTGTTTGCAGAATATGAGAATACTATCAGACATGAGAAGAAAGAGCCTGATGACCATGAATTGATACAACATGGAGGTGGAGGAGAATAACCTCATCCCTCTCCATCCACCAGTGAAATTTATTCTTCTTCCTCTTCTCATCATTCTAACAGGGACCATAAAAATACATCTAAGAAGCCATTTTTTAAGCTAGATGTAAAGTTTTATTTGCCCACATATAATGGAGAATTTGATGCTGAGAAATTAAACAATTGGATTAGGCAGATAGAGGTTTATTGTCAGTTTCAGTCGATCGAGGAGGGTGAGGCCAAGATCCAATTAGAATCCCTTAAGCTGAGTGGAGACACTCTCGTTTGGTGGGAAAGCAAGTTGCAAAAAGGTAGCAAAAACTTTGATAATCTTCTTTCTTCTTGGTCCAATTTTGTTTCTGCATTAAAATATCATTTTTATCCTTTGGGTTATCGACAAAAGAATTTAATGGAATGACAATATTTGAGACAAGGAAAGGGTCAAAATGTACAAATATTCATAGAAGAGTTTAGGAAACAAGATTTGAATTTTAACATTCCACTTGACTCACTAGGAACTGTAACAAAGTATATTGGTGCTTTACATAGTTACATCAACCATTCTTTGTTATTGTTTGAGCCTACTACTATTTATGCAACTAGTGTGAATGACATTCACCTTGAAAGAAGGGGAAAGAATGACAAAGAAGAGAAACCAAAGAACTCATCTTTCAAACCTCATAATGGCAAGGTCAAAGGAAAAGGAAAGGGAAAGGACAAGAAGACAACTACAAGAAAGAATGTTGGATGATCAAAACCATCTTGCACACATTTTAATAAGTAAGGCCATGATGATTAATACTATTGGAAGTTGCATCGAGAGTTGAAACCAAAGAGATTTGGTGGGAAGAACAAGCAAGAGGCGATGGAAATCGTACAAGAGCACCTTGGATCTGATTCTGGCGACGCAGATCACAATAGTGGGCATACAAGGTAACATTTCTCTTCATGCTAATGAAAATTATGAATTGCATGCAATTACAAGTTCTTCAAATGAGACTCTTTTTAATTATCGAAAGATAACTAAATTGTTCCACATTAGAGTCATAATGAAACATATTAAAGTGGAAACCTTGTTTCATATGGATTCACAAGTTAATTTGATTTCATAATCCTTGGTTAAGAAAGTAAGATTGGAAACCAAGCCTCATCCAAAACCTTACCCTGATGGTTGGGTGTGTTATAAAGTCAAATTTCATGTAACCAAACAATGTAAGGATAGATTTGTGATTGCATCCAAACTAGTAGATGAGGTTGATCTTTATGTTGTACCTTTAGATATATGTGGCATGGTATTGGGGAGTCCATATTGTATGACATGAAAGAAATTTTATTTCGTCATGAAAGCAAGTATCATTTCACGAAAGATGAGGTGGAATACATTGTTAGAGCTCATCGTACCAAAATCAGTGCCAGTCTTATAAGTGCATTTCAAAGGAAGAGATTGGTGAATTCCAACAAATGGTGCATGCTCGTGGTTGTGAGAGAAAAATATGCAGAGACATTTTAATCTTTCTAAGGTTGTGATCCCACTTATAAGAATGAATTCAATGAAATTGTTTCTAACTATGATGGGCGTTTTTAGGAACCAAGTGGGTTGCCTCCAAAACGTGAGATCCAACATGAGATTCACTTGCAGCAGGATGCTCCTTTACCTAACATTGGTATGTAAAGGTTGTCAGCCATTGAGACGAAGGAGATAAAGAAACAGGTGCAAGAATTTTTGAACCAAGAGGTCATGTGACCAAGTTATTCTCCATGCGTCTCACCTATTGTGTTGTTTCCAAATAAGGATGGCACATGGAGGATGTGTGTGGACTACAGAGCACTCAAAAAAATAACGACAAAGAATCGATACCCTCTCCCTCACATTGATGATTTATTGGATCAATTTAAAAATGTTTTCTATTTCACAAAAATGGACTCGCGCAGTGGTTATCATCAGGTCAAGATTGCAAAATAGGATTTATGGAAGTCTTCATTCAAGACAAAACAAGGGTTGTTTAAATGGTTGGTGATGCCATTCGAACTATGCAATACTCTGACCACATTCACAAGGGTGATGAATGATATTTTTAGGCATTTTCTTGATGACTTTGTACTGGTGTATCTTGATGACATTCTTGTTTACAATAGGACATGGGAAGATCACAAGAGTCATGCTAAAAAGGTGCTTGATGTTTTGCAAAAATAAAAATTGTATGTAAAAATGTCCAAGTGTGAATTTTGCAAGACCTCTTTAGTTTAATTGGGTCATATTATTAGAGGTGGAAAATTAAAAATAAATCCTTCAAAAATTTATGTGATTGTAAAGTGGTCTAAACCCACCAATGTTACAGAGGTTCGTAGATTTTTGGGAGCAATACAATACTAGAGAAGGTTCATTGCCAAATTCTCTATCATTGCATCCCCCTTACATGCATTGACAAGTGTGAAGAAAACCTTTCAATGGGGAGGAAAACAACAAAACACCTTTGATACACTGAAAGAGAAGATCAATACCGCATCGGTTTTGGCCTTACCTGACTGCCAACAACATTTTGAGATCGAGACAAATAGCAGTGGGTATGCCATGGGGGCAGTGTTGATGCAACAAAAGAAACTTTTATGTTACCTGTTATCACACTCAAAAAATTTCAAAGGCTTCTTGGATAGGGTCTTCCTAGTTTGGTGTTATGTCAATTTAGATCATGAAATTGATAAAGGGGGGTGTAAACCATTTCTATCCTAAGGCTAAAAAACATCATAAACCATGGCTTATTAGTCATTTTTCATCTCATATCATCTCAAGTTTCATTTTTAACTTTGCTGTCAAACTGTCCGTTTTTACCTGATTTCGTAGTGCACATAACTATGAAATGACAGTTTGCGCTACGGAAACACCTAAAATTTCCGTAGCGAATCTGTCAGATTTTAAACCATTGGCACTGCAGAATCATGATTTTCTGCGGGTTACAAAGGTCTAAATGGCATGGCATTTTTTCATTGGTTCGGGGTTAAAGTGGGGTTTTTCCAGTCAGTTATGGTAGTCACCATCATTTTAAAATGATGATTGCTGCGCTTTATTCCCGCTTTCCACCTCATCCTTCATCTTTTCCATCGTTAGGTTTTTAACTTTGTTTTAAGATTTTTCCACTCACTCCTGCCCTATCATTAGCTCGTTAAGCTCATGCCTATCATAGTTCATTTTGATATTTTTCATGCAATGTTCTACTATCACCAAAGCAGGATCAACTCTTTCCCAAAGTAGCTCTCTGTCCATCCTTCTTTTTGCAGGTGTCACAGCAGTGAGGAAGTTGAGCAGTATAAAGAGGATGGAAATCAAGAAGAAGGTACACAAGGGAGGTTCTTATATGAGGTTCGAACCAATGGACCTAAAGTTGTTGAATGAGGAACCCAATTTCGTTGAAGCCTTCAGAAATGTAGGTTGTATAAGATTCTGCTAGAAGTTGCAAGGTTGTCATGTTCAGATATCAAAGGAATTTGCAACAAATTTCACTGGCACAACATCTAAAGTAGTAATGTTGAAATTTTTTGTCTGCCCTGAGACAATAGCCCAAGCTACAAAGATCCCAAGACAAGGTGAAGAGTGGTTTAAGTCCACTAAATTAAAGCTACAATATTGTGATGATTCATGAAGGATGAATATGTTATAATTGACATAGCTACTGGGATTCCAAGAACATGTTTGAAAGAAGACTACTCTAAACTGCTAATGATCATTCAAAAGTATTTCACTTGCAAAGGTAGGTTCCACATGGTGTACCAATATCACTTCAAGATTCTACTACATTTCACTGGTAAGCAAGCCATTGATCTTCCTTTTTACCTATTTAGAAGCTTGAACAACATGGAAGATAAGGTGCAGGCTAGGCCACAAAACCATGATACATATGTGTTTCATCATGAGCTTATTAAGCTATTAGCATTGGAGGAATTAGGAAAAATAAAAAGAGATTGGTCTTCTTTTCTCTTTCTCAATGGATATGAAGTTGATTTAGTGACTCCTAAGAAGACTCCTAAACCTAAGGACACTCACTCGATTCAGAATGAACAACTTGATAATGAAATAAAGGTGGAAAATCAAGAGCTAGAGCATATTTTACAACCTATGAATGTTGAGGAAGAGCCAATGGAGGTTGATATAGAACCTGCACAAGAGACACCAGTTCCACTGTCAACACCTGCAAGAAAAAAACCAAAATTCAGTGGCAAGAATAAATAAGAAAAGATGACAAGGAGTAAAACAAAAGGTCAATCAATTGATAAACGGAATTTGGAAGCCATCCTTCAAGCTATAGATATGGACGAATCCCCAGTAGTCCATGATGTTGATGTTGGAGGGAGCAGAAAGCAAAAGAAATTTATCACTATCAAAAAGCTTAACTTCACTGGAAAAGAGGCAGAGTTTGTCTTCCCGCCAAGAAAACGAATGAATAGATCACAGCTAGCCAAAAATGTTATGTCTCAAATAGTTGATAAAGGAAATCAGCCTTTGATAAAAGAAGTTATTGACCTCTCTCCAGTAAAGGAATTTATCACTGTGCAAAGAAAAGGAAAGGAGAAGGTGGTTGAAAAATAAAAAAAATGGAGCTCCTCACAAAACAACTAAGAGAAGAAAGGGAAGAAATAGTTGAGTTAAAATTGGATGCAGAGAAACACAAGACTAAAAATATTGAGTTTGATCAGTGTTGGGTCATAAAGGTGACTGTTTATAGGAAAATTTAATGCTTCTCATTCAATTTTCAACCCGGGGCAAGTCTTATTATTTCAAGAGTGTGAGCATAGTATATGCAAGTGATATCAAAGAACAACTACTCTACAATATCATAAAGAGGACTATCTAATTCCTGGATTTCAATCAATTCAAAGCGAAATGGAAGTATTAAATTTTGTTTAACTATTTTGTCCAAGTAAGAACAACAAAGAGCAGTCTACGATTGAACAACAATCCTACTGAATTGAACAACAACTTCAATAAATTGAATAGCAATTGTTTATCTAATTTTGCAATGGAATTCTCTTTGTAAATTAAATATATGACATCTCTCTTAATCAATTAACAACTAGACGCCTTGCAATAATGATGGAATGATCCAACTCTTAGCTATATACAAAATTGAACAGCAGTCATGCTAAAACTAATGAAACGAGTATAAAAGCATTGGGAAATGATGAAAGCATCTAACAAATATGAAAGCATTGATTGTAAACAAGGAAGCATGAATGATGAACTATTCTAATGAAAGAGAAAGTTGTAGAATCTTATGTTCGCAATTCAAACAATTAAATGATATCTCACGAAATGCATTTGATGACTGAAACGTAAATTATGTAATTGAACATATAGCACAGAGATTAGCGCATAAATTCCCAGGGTTGGGCCCAAACCACCATAAGTATACGGCTATGGAAAACTCAGAGATTGACTATCCAAAAATGCCAAAAGTTTTATTAAGTTGAAAGTTAATACATTGATATAACTAGACAATTATGTCGCAATACGTCTATTACAGAAGGAAGTCTTTATTCTGATCTATCTATATCGTTTTTTTTTCGGCCTTTTAAAGGCGATTAAAATAGTGGTAACAGTCTTTTCAATAGGGGATTCTGCTACATGTGGATGTCATTTGAGTTCTTTAGACGTGGAGGTGCCTTCCCGTCTTCCGCCGGCCCATAGGAGTCATCATCGATTTCGTTAGTCTCTGTCTGTCAGCTGTCTTCCAGTCATCATTGATTCGGCTACTTTTTTTCCCTGTAAATAAATATACAACAAGTCAATTTCCCATTGTTAAACATCCATTTTACCATTAGTTCATTTTGTCATGTTTTTACATTAATATTCCTTTCCTTTATTGTTAAGATGGGGAAAATTTCATAAAGGTGCACAACAATTCGTGGGAAAGGTAGGGTGAAAACATACCTTATTCTCGGCCCAACATACTCCCCTGCTTACTTATTTGCAGGTCCTCGTGCAAAAAAATGATTGAGGTGTAACTGGGTCAGAGAATAGGGAGGGTAGACTTCTTCTTTATAGGCTCTAAAGCCATGTTTCTGTCTGATTTTTGCAAAGGCGGCATTTGTGTCTCCTTCTAGCAGCTCGTAATCATGATCATAACCCTCAGGGGGGTACCAGATGAGAGGGAATCTGTACTTGCATCCTATCCAGGTAGGGCCCATGTTGAATATCAAATTTTTGTATAAAAGGAATTTGGAGGCAACCGCTTTGAATTTTATGTAGCCAAATGGCTCTCTGTTTTTCACATTATTCATGGAGGCCATCCACCTCTGTTTGGCTGCTTTCAGAGCTGCTTCCTGAATGTCTTCGAAATACTCCCACCCATGCTGTATAATGTCCTTATGGATAGGTCCCAGTTTAGTCCTTACTCCTTTTCTCTGCAAGAAATTCTTATTTTGGGTGAACAGATGCAGGGGTCTAGTAGGCTCCCCTCTAACCCACAGGTCTAGGCCATGCTCCCTCTACTAGAAAATGTTGTAGGCTTTAGCCCACCAAGTCTGGTTCTTAGCAAAAGAGAGGAAAGCCTGGAACTTAATGTGTCCTATAAAGGGGATGGGATTATTTTCCCTGTCCTCCTCTAGAAAGAAGTTGTGCGTGTATAATTCACACAAAATGTATTGGACCTTCTCATTTTGTTCATTGCAGCAATGGGAAAATTCCTCTATGGTTTTAAAATTCGTGGGCTTCCCTGCCCTGATAACCTTGATATTCAGTAATAAATACCGTTCTACTAAAAATAGGGCATAGTTGGTGGCTGATGCCCTGAATTTTAGCACATCAGAGTACAGAGAGCAAACCATACTGGTTTTCTTCTTGGCTTGTTCCACCTGGTCCTGTGCTTTATTTACCTTCGCCTTTTCTTATCTGAGCTGAGAAAATGTCTCATCCTCTGTTGCAGAAAGGTATTTGAATTTATTCAATAGTGCCTGATGTTCTTGTGCGGGTACTACTTCCATTCTACATTGTGCCAATTCATGATGTGTTTGAATTAATTCATTATGCAATTTTTAAGTGGAAGCCTTTTCTACTAGGGGAGTGTAGTCAGGTATCTCCTCTGTTTGGGTTCCCTTTTCTTCTGTAAGTTTCAACCTATTCTGCACAGAGGCTTCAGCAGTGTCTACTAGGTCAGTATATACCTCAATCTCAGTAGTATTTGTTGGGTCATTCTGTACCTCAACCTCAACAATGTCTATCAAATTGGTGACAAAATCTGTTTGGGTTTCTGTGGTGACCAACTCTTTCTTAGGCTTCCGAGCCTTGCTTACTTCCTTCAACTGTTTCCTCAAATTTTTTATCATTTTCCTTAACCTTTTGCAGGTTCTGCTCATTTTCTTTAACTTCTTTTCAACCAAATTCTCTTCTGGCATGGTTTTGGCAGGGGATGGAGGAGCAACAACCTTATTTTCAGGGATGGAGGTGTTATCTTCAAGGTTATCATTGATGATATTTTCTACCTGTACTCCGGAGTTTATTTATGCATGTTTGTCCTGGTTGGGTGAGATAATGTTCCCTTCAGGTGTTAGGGGTACTGTCTCTATGCTTGAATTTTGTTCTAAGGCGATGGTGTCTCCTGACTGATTTTCAGATTCGGTTATCCCTTCTACCTGGTATTCCCTATTCACCCATCACTCTCGGAAGGAGATAAGGCCCTAAAAGCCTGCATTTTGTCTTGGTGGGGTAATATTTCAGTGTGGCCAGAGCTTCTGGTGGTGGCAGATTGATTCAACTGTTCCTCTTGCTCCTCAACTTGTTCAGATGGTCTTCTAATTTCATGGGATGCCCTCATTTTCTCTAGGACTTGAGCCATATCTTCCTCATAGTCTTGTAAGGGTATGTTTTGAGGGCTTGAAGGTGGTGTATGGGATGGCCCTACCTCCTCTGGAAATTCTAAGGTTTCTTGTTGTAATTGTACTCTCTCGAACCGTCTTCACTTCCTAGGTTCTGAAGTCGAAGCATGGGTCCTTTTCCCTCTTGCTCCTCTAGGTATGTTCATTCTAGGAAGCTCAATTTCAGTCCTGACAGGGTTTTCCTCAGGGATATGCACGGCAAGGTTAACAAAGTTGTCCCAGGATGTCTGTTATTTGCCTAACTCATGAACGATAATTAACTTGATTAAACCATGGTGGATGGCGACTGCTTGGGGGTTTTTATCCTTTCTAATTCGAACAACAGTGTCATGTAATATAGAATTCAAGAAAGAAGACAGATTAACTGAAATATTTTGTTTAAGAACAACTAACAATTTGAGTTGACGAGGTTTTACCAAATCTTGGCGTCCATCACATGTGATGTATCTCTGTATGAATGCTTCCAATTCCTGCCATGGATGTTGTAGGGAGGTAGGCTTAATCCCCTTTCCTTTCCATTCCAATGGTTCTCCTGGATCCTGGTATGCTGTGATTGCCTCTCGTAGAAGAAGGTGCTTTTCAGTCCATCTTTCTCCCTCAGTTGGTATTCCTGAGACTTCATTAATGATATCCTCTGCGGCCCATATAATCCTTCCTCTAATTCTAGTATGTCCCTCTTGTAGGTTCTGTAGGAATTCCACTGCTATTTATGTGTCAAACCCTTTCAATTTGTGTAAGTATGGTAGCCAACCAACTTTCTGAAGAATGGTGCGAGCTGCATTTGAGATTGGGAAGGTCGTAGGTTCATTTCGGAGAGAGTTTCCTCCCATGGCTGATGCGTTATCTTGAGCTAATTTCTCCCTCTGTCTGTGTTTCTTTTCATCCCTGTTGGTTAGAATAAACACTGCATGCAGGAGAAAAAAAATTGCAGCCTTCTATCATAAATGTAGGTAACTTCATATCATAATTGCAATGATCTTTTGGTCTTATCAGCGTATCCAACGGAATTTGTGTAGGGAATTCACATGCTTAATATTTATGGATATTTACACCCCCTCTCTCGAAATAAGGGCGTCCACGTCCTTAATTACAAGAGATATTTGATCAATCATGAATGCATATGGGGAAAATGTCAGAGATCAGTGATCACAGTCTGTATGCAAGAACGGTGTGCGTGGCCTTGGAGCTGAAGAAAAGAGGAGTGATTGTAACAATTATGAACGTGTGCAGTGTAAAGGT
Organism: Pinus albicaulis; assembly: GCA_034641835.2. Taxonomy (NCBI): domain Eukaryota; kingdom Viridiplantae; phylum Streptophyta; class Pinopsida; order Pinales; family Pinaceae; genus Pinus; species Pinus albicaulis. The sequence goes on from JAXQQM020076782.1 coordinate 99,871, forward strand.
AAAAATTGGAATATATCATAAGTGTATCCCATGCAGAAGTGACCGAAGAAGGGAATAAAGCAATACAACAATTATTATGATAGGATGTCCTTATTTAATGGTATGGTGTGACAGAAGCATGACTGTGATAGATAATGATTTTTGTTGTCATCCCAAAATTCAAACATGAAAGCATAGTTCGTTTATAGTTACTTATGCGGTAAAATAGTATTATCACTAATTCGAGCAGTGGATTTATCTTGGAAATAGATGGAAATAGGAGATAAGGTATATATAAGAGTAATTGGCTATCGTTAAAAAATACTCTCATACCACAAGCAGAAGCACTGCTGCCAGCAAGCGTCCATAGCCTCGACAGGGTTGCTATTTAAACCCGAAAAATGAGCCAGAATCCTCTATGTAAAAGTAGTTATTTTTCCAATTTTATGGAGAGATCACCATGCTGGTGTGTTGGCCAAATAGTCAAGGTGCCACTCACTAGAGTTGTAACAGAGTGATCAGGTTGGCTCATGATGAGACCTCTTTTCCTTCAAGAAATTGAGAAGGTCATTACCCTAGTGTGTTGGCCATTGTGGGCATGTCACCTGCTAAAACCTTATGATCATGGTAGGTTGGCTTGTGATGAGACCCCCTATTCTCTCTTAAAAATTTGAATATAGACATAGTACTTATTTTTTAAAAGTAGGCATTTCGCTTTATTTTATGAAGAGACCATTGTGCTGGTGTGGTGGCCAGATAGTCAGAGTGCCATTCACTAGGATTGTAACAGAGTGATCAGGCCGGCTCATGATGAGACCTCCTATCCTTCAAGTAGTTGAAGCTGTCGATAAGGTCATTACCCTGGTGTGTTAGCCATTATGGGCATGTCACCTACTAAACCCTTATGATCATGATAGGTTGGCTCATGATGAGACCCCCTATTCTCCAAAAAAATTTGCATGCAAACATAATATTTATTCTTTATACATTAAGGGAGGCTCATTAACTCCTTAAGAGTTAGAGATGGTGTGAGAAGTAAAAAAAAAGAATGTCAATACAATTAATACTCCTTATTCCTAGATCTTTATGTCAAGGGGAAATACTACTCGAGAATGTAGAAAGATATACCGTTATAAGACTATGTATTGTGTGATAACATGTTTGAGCAGGAGTTGTCTTAGCCCTTCATTGAATAGATGTACTATGTCAGCTTTCGGAGTAGATATTTCCATTAAAGTTTCAAAGGATCATTATATTAGTTATATTACTGCTTTTCTCCTCTTCAAGTGCCAATTCCCACTCAGAAATGTGTTTTACAACTAGGGTGTGGGATGAGGAGTGGTTTTTGTGAGGAGAGATAAAAAAAAGAAAGAAAGAAGGACCATGCTTAAAGAGGGAAAACAAATCAGTTGTTCATTTCAATTGAACATCAGTAAATAAACACACAAAAGGACACGGTTGTTCAATAAGATTGAACAACAACTATTCAAATGGATTGAACAACATTCGTTCAAATATTTGAACAGCAAAAGTAAAAACACAAAATCACGGTTGTTCAATCCAATTGAACAACAGTTGTTCAATCCAATTGAACAACAACTGTTCAATTGGATTGAACATCAGCCGTTCAAAGATTTAAACAACAAAAGTGAAGACGCAAAACACGGTTGTTCAATCCGATTGAACAACAGTCGTTCAAATATTTGAACAGCAAAGAAAAAAAATGCAACAAGGAAACGTTTGTTCAATCTGATTGAACAGCATTTGTTCAATTAAATTGAATAGCAGTCGTTCAAAGATTTAAACAGTAGAAATAAAGACACAAAAACACAGCTATTCAATCCAAATGAACAACAGTTGTATAATTGGATTGAAAAGCAACCATTCAAAGATTGGAACAACAAAGAATAAAAACGCAAAAACACGGTTGTTCAATCTAATTGAACAACAGTTGTTCAATTGGATTGAACAGCAGCCATTCAAATATTTGAACAACAAAGAATAAAAACACAAGGGGTGATGAAGGAAAAGGACACCATTGTGAATATGAAGAATGTACAAAAAAATAAGAAACTAAAAATTGCAAGGAAATTATTTACAAAAGGAAGTAGCGAGCTCTCATGTCCTTAAAGTTGTGGGGTTATCACCCCTTTCTGCTAAAACTTGGATAGTAGGATCGTTGCGTACCTGCTGGCAGAAAGACTCCCTTGTAAGAGATTTGTGATAGAGGTGCACTCTGTGCACATTGACTCGGAATGTAGAACCAACCTTGTCTATGGTGGTCAGGGTGAGGGTACCATTGTTGTGTACTTCCTAAATTTCGTATGGGTTGAGCCACATTGTTTGTAATTTGCCTGGAAAATTTTGGAATTTGGAGTCATAGAGAAGCGCCCAATCTCCTCTCTGAAATGTATTCTTTTTGATGAGGTTGTCATGCCAATTAGCTCGTTGTTGTTGGGTGATTGTAGTGTGTTGCAGAGCCAATAGCCATATCTCATATAATTCATTTATTTGTTGGAGTCTTTTAATATGGGCCTCTGTCAAATCCGGCCCTACATCCTGTGTTGTCCTTAAGGTCTTTATCTCAAATTCAATAGGAAAAATAGGCTCTCTTCCAAATACCATATGATACGGAGAATATCCAATGGTTTTTCTCCACGTTGTGCGATAAGCACACAAGGCCTCTGGTAGTCTAATAGTCCAGTCCCGGCAATGTGTTGATACTGTCTTGGTAAGAATTTCTTCAAGGACCTTGTTGGTGCTTTCAACCTGCCCATTTGCCTGCGAGTGGTAGGGAGACGTGACTCTATGGATGATATGATAATTCTTCAGGGTGGTTGTAATTTTATTACCCACAAATTGTGCCCCTCCATCAGTTATTACTTCTCGTGGTAAACCATATCGCACAAATAGCTCAAAAAGAAAATTAATCACAGATTCTTCCGTAGCTCTTGATAAGGCCATTGTTTCTACCCACTTTGTTACGTAATCCGTGGCAACCAGTATGCATATTTTATGATTTGATGGTGGGTTAAATGGCCAACGAAGTCTAGTTCCCATCGTTTGAATGACTCTACTACTAATTGTGGTTGTAGTAGCATTTCATCAGCTTGGCCTGGGCGGCCCATTCTTTGGCAACTATCGCAGGCTTCGACATATTTTTTTGCATCTTTAAAAATAATAAGCTAATAATAACCCATTTTCAATACTTTTTGCCCCATTTTGCAATTTGCAGAATGGCCACCACAAGGTTCATCGTGACAAACTCGTAGAATGTCATAAATCTCATCTTCCCAGATGCATCTGTGTATATGCATATCGACTCCGGTATGAAAGAGGTATCCACCGATCGAGGAGAATATAGCACTGCGTTGAACAATCAGCTTCTGTTCTCTTGTCGTTAAATGTATGGGCAACTTTACTACAGCTAGATAGTTTGCTACATCTACATACCATGGTGTTTTTACTGCTACAGTGAACAGATGTTCGTCGGGAAACTAATCGTCCATCGCTACTGTATCGTCTATTTTGGGAACTCTAGATAGGATTTCTGCAACCACGTTCTCCTTTCCTGGATGGTCTTTAATGGTTATATCAAATTCCTGCAAAATCAGTAACCAACGAGTTATTCCCCCATTTGTAATTGGTTTATTGGCTAGATATCTAATTTATTGTTAGCATAAATGATAGCCAAGAATTATTTTTCAGTCACTGTATAGTTTAATTCAGCAGGAGTGAGATTATTTCTAATATAATAAATAGCACAGGGATTTTAATCTTCTTCTTGACCAATAACTGCCCCTATCGCTATGTCGGATGCATCTGAAGAAATGTGAAAGGGTAGTTTCCAGTTAGGACCGCGTAATATCGGTGTTGTCAAAACCAGTTTCTTCAAATCTGTAAAAGCAATGTCACGTTTATCAAACCAATGGAATTCAACATTTCTAGTCAATGCATACAAGGGAGTGGCGATTTGCGAAAAATTATTTATAAACCTGCGATAGTACCTTGCATATCCAAGAAAACTACATACCTCTGTATGTGTACAAGGTGTGGTTAATAAAAGGAATACTTCTATTTTTTCCGGATCTACCTGTATTCCAGCTACAGAGTTGTAGTGTCCTAGGATTACTCCTTCAGTCATCATCACGTGATATTTTTCATTGCTTAAACATAATCTGGTAGCAGTACATCGTTTCAATACTTTTTCTAACGTTTCTAGTGCTTGATCGAAGTCGTCTCCATATGGGGTAAATTCGTCCATGTAAATATCAAGTCCCTCATTTATTAAATCAGAAAAAATGTTGAGTATGGCTCTTTGGAAGGTTGCAGGGGCATTGAATAGTCCAAATAGTAATAGCCTGTAGGAAAATGTACCCCATGGGTAGGTCAAGGTTGTTTTATCCTAGTCTTCAGGGGTTATCTGGATTTGATTGTAACCGTTGAACCCGTCAAGAAAAGAAAAGAATTGTTTCCCTACCAATTTATCAAGGAATTGGTCAATAAAAGGAAGGGGGAGGTGGTCCTTCTGTGTTGCCTTATTCAGTTCTATGTAATCCACACAGATCCTCCATTTCCCATTTTTCTTAGGAAAGACTACTAGGGGAGAGACCCATTTGCTGTCTGAGATAGGATAAATGAAGTTTACATACAACAGCTTCTGCAATCAATCTTTTACGATGTCTTTCAGATGTAGGTTTAGCCTTCATTGAGGTTGCCAAACAAACCGAGCCTCCTTGTCAGTATAGATCTGATGAGTGCATAGCTGAGGGTATATACCCTTCATGTTTGGGTAGTCCCAATAAAATGCTCCATGATACTTCTGTAGAACCTTTATGAGCCTTTGCTTTTGGTTACTATCTAGATTTCCATTGATATTTAAAAATTTTCCTGGCTCAATTTCAATGGTTATGCTGTTGCGCACAGCAGTTGTGGGTATGTGTTGATCATTAAGGTCTGCCAAAGGATCTTTCTGTGGTTTATCATCAAGAACTGTTTTTAACATTTGTCATTTTAAGTTTTTAGGCATAGGTGGCTGATTCATAAAGTTATTGATTGCATTGTCTTCAGTCTGATCCTTAAATTCAAGAGCTTCAACTACGGATAGTGGTGAACGGATATTTTGTTTCTAGTATGTATGTGGATGCCTGTGAATATTTATCATGGGTAGACTTGGCTTGGCAGGTGGGTAAATGATAATATGTTTTATGGAATCTCCTCTAGCAATGGTCATGTTGCCTGTCCAACAGCCTATGTAAGCATCAGCTATTTCCAACCAAGGTTGACCAAGTATCAAGGGGTGTCCATCCATCCTACTCTTTGGGTTAATAACTAAAAAATCAATTGGATACTCCCATGAGTCCACAGAAACTAGGATTTCTTATAATATTCCTTTCGGTCTGATAATAGATCTGTCAGCAAGTTCCAGAAAAGTAGCTGTGGGTTCTAAAGCTGATATTCCTAGCTTTTCGTAGGCCCCTGTAGTTAAGATGTTAATGGCCGCCCATAAGTCAACCAATGTGTTTGGAAAGGAGTGGCCAGAGATTTGTACAGTTACTATGGGGTTCCCTGGATCCTCATATTTCACAGGTGTTTCCTTTCCCAATAGTAAGTCTGATAGTGCCCCCACCACATGAACAGTGGGTACAGTTTTTTCCTTCCTTACCTGTTTTTTTCAACACAGTTCTTTAATTGTCTTGGCATAGATAAGAATGTCTTGTATAGCCTACAAAAGAGGAATTTTAATGTAAAGGTTCTTTAATTCCCCTAGGATATCGAAATCTGGAGAGGCTATTGGTCTAGGCAGCGCTAATCTTTCATGGAATGGAGGGGGAGAAATCCTAAGGTTTTCAGGATTCCCCTGATCAACCATTCCCCTTCCTTGCTCTACTTCTGTTTCAATCATATTTGTTTGTCTAGGCTCTGTTGAAGTTCCATATTCAATTTGTGGCAGGGTCGTATCTTTTGCTGGTGAAATAATACGTCCTGATCTCAGCCTTAATTCATTACATTACTTCTATTCAGTTTTGGGGTTTGGGTTTTCTACAATCTACATTAAATGAACCGGCCTGTTGTTGGGATTAGGATTGGGTTGAGCCAACAATTGAGGTTGTATGATAGGTTGCGAGTTATGCTAGACTGGGTATGGAGCTGGTAGTGTAGGTTGATTTTGGGCTCCTGTCCCCATCGGTAGGTTGGTCATTCCCAGGGGTCGTCGCTAGTTCTAAGGCCAGCTTATGGCTTGTGAAGGGAAGGCTGGCCACTGGGGTTGATAGGGACTTTTTTTCCAATAAGGGGGAGAACAAGGAAAAATTGGCCAATTATTCCCTAAAGAGGGTTGTGTTGGCCAAGGCGGCCTAGGAAATTATTGAGATGGCCAAGTAGAAAAAGGTGATTGGTTCTGCCAAGATGTTGTAGGGTTTTGCTAGTTAAAATGCGGAGAAGAAAAGAACTGAGGGAGGTCTTGTGGCATACCTGGTCATGCTTGCCATTGTCGACATTGGTTCATTAAATAGACTAGTTTTGTCTCTTCTTCTGCTTCCTTGAAAACTGCTTTCAGTCCTAGAAGTGAAGGGCAATGGTCCGTGGCATGGTCTTTGGTGAAAATAGCACATGTATGGACCATGTCTAATGGACATTCCCTTTGGCTATGCTTCTTCCAACAATGTGGGGAAAATACGACCAAGTTTTTGTGTTTTCAAGGTGCCCAATATATCATTTTTGAAATCTTCTAAAAGATTACCAAATTCTACTCTGGTTACATTGCCACCGGACTGCTTAATATTCCTTGTAGCCAAGTCTCATCTGATTGGCCTATTTCGCGTACTACCCCGAGCGCACCTGATACATAGTGAAATAATATCATCATATTCTTCTTGGTAGATGTCCCCTTTCCCCATTATGTTAAGTGTTTCAACCCATTCTTCTTTCATTCCCTTAATCATTGTTGCTTTTAAGATGTCTTTGGATAGTGCAGTATATGGAGACCTTTGTAAATGATATTGAAATATTTCGACGTATTCTTCTAGTGTCTCATTGTCTTTTGCAGACATATTGTAGATTTCATCTTTTAATTCTCGATTTTGGCAATAATTTTGATATTTATTAAGGAAAGTGTTCTTCATCTGATCCCAATTATTGATGGCTCCTCCACCGAGCCCCATGAACCAATGTAATGCGGTTCCTTTCAAGGTAGAGGGAAATAATTTCAGTTTCTAAGGGTCAGTAGTGTAGTCATATCCCCTACATAAGACATTGAATTCAAATAAAAATGCATCAGGATCTTCCGAGGTCAACTCATGGAAGGTGGGGAAGTTTTGTAATGGAATGGCTTTCATAGGGGCATTTGGAGCATGATCAACAATGGGATACTCCAATGTTGATGTCTGCCTCTGATTCTGGTTCTGATTGTTCGCCATTTGATCAAAGATATGCCAATAATCTTCGGGAATTTCTTGTTCTGGGGGAGTAATCTTAGTGGAATTAGGGAGCGGATGCAGAGGAAGCCTTAAAACACTTCCCCAATCTAGGATACCGGGTGTATCTGTCTTGGCTAATCTCTCATGGGATCTAGGCTTTAGATTTCTTACCTGTATTGCATTGTTGGTTTCTCCTTCCCCCTCCTATAAATTATAAGAACCTCCCTCTCTCAAAGGATCAGTAATTACATGATCAACAATCTGAAGGCTTTTCTACCAAGGATCACCGTTACCTTGGGCTTCGTAGACTTAAGTGATGGTTTTGATTTGTTTCTACCTTTTTCTTTCTAGTCATAAAACAAGAGCACCTATTCTACTAGCTTCTGAACAATTGCTGAGAAGCGGGCTGGAGAGCAAGCATTTTTCTTGCCGGTACACAGGTTCTTACCTCTCATTTTCAATACGCAATTCTTCACAGCAAAAGAAAGAAGAAATAAAGGACATCTCTCTTAAATACTCTCCTCGGCAACGGCGCCAAAAATGTTGGGTCATAAAGGTGACTGTTTACAGGCAACTTCAATGCTTCTCATTCAATTTTCAACCCAGGGCAAGTCTTATTATTTTAAGAGTGTGAGCACAATATATGCAAGTGATATCAAGGAACAACTACTGTACAGAATCATAAAGAGGACTATCTAATTCTCGGAGTTCAATCAATTCAAAGAGAAATGGAATTATAAAATGATGTTTAACTATTATGTCTAAGTAAGCACAGAAAAGAGCAGTCTACGATTGAACAACAGTCCTACTAATTGAACAACAACTTCAATAAATTGAACAATAATTGTTTATCTAATTTTGCAATGGAATTCTCTTTGTAAATTAAATAGATGACATCTCTGTGAATCAATTAACAACTAGACGCCTTACAGTAATGATGAAAGGATCCAACTCTTAGCTATATACAGAATTGAACAGCAGTCATGCTAAAACTAATGAAATGAGTGTAAAAGCATTGGGAAATGATGAAAGCATCTAAAAACTATAAAAGCATTGATTCCAAACAAGGAAACATGAATAATGAACTTTTCTAATGAAAGATAAAGTTGTAGTATCTTATGTTCGCAATTCAACCAATTAAATGATATCTCACGAAATGTATTCGATGACTGAAACATAAATTCTGTAGTTTAACGTATAGCACAGAGATTAGCGCAGAAACTCCCAGGGTTGGGCCCAAACCACCAGAAGTCTACCGCTATGGAAAACTCAGAGATTGACTATTCAAAAACGAAAAAACTTTTATTAAGCTAAAATTTAATACATTGATATAACTGGACAATTTTGTCCCAATACATCTATTACAGAAGGAATTCTCTATTCTAATCTATCTATCTTGTTCATTTTCGACCTTTTAAAGGAGATTACAACAGTGTTAACGGTTTTTCCATACCGGATTCTGCTACTTGTGGATGTCGTTTGAGTTCTTCAGACGTGGAGGTGCCTTTTCGTCTTCCGCCGGCCCATGGGAGTCATCATTGATTCTGTTAGTCTTTTTCTATCAGTTGTATTCCGACCATCATTGATTCAGATGCTTTGTTTCCCTATAAATAAAGATACAACAAGTCAATTTCCCGTTGTTAAACATCCCTTTATCGTTAGTTCATTTTGTCATGTTTTTACATTAATCTTCCTTTCCTTTGATGGGGAAAAATTCATAAAGGTGCATAACAATTCGTGGTAAAGGTAGGGTGAAAACATACCTTATTCTCGACCAACAATCAAATGATGTAGAAATGGAGCAATGAACTTTCATTTTTTGAAGGATCCATAAGTGATGCTAAAAAACTGTTGAAAATAACCGAACCACTAAGGCTTTTGGCCAAACATACCAGAAAGAGGAATATGCACTTGCAAGCTGAAAGGAGATCATAGAAGAATCAAGTAAAAATACCTTCAAGAGCAGATGGAAATGATCCAGGCTGAATTAAAAAAGAGAGGCCCAAAAATTACATTCATTGATGAGCCTAAGGACATTAAAGCTTCAAATGTCAAAGAAGGATAAAACTACCAAGGTTTGAGGGGTAAGGTAAATTTTTGTCACTCTTGAAGATGTCACCCAACAGTGTCTACTCATCAAAAGGGGAAATTTTTGAAAAAAGGGACTTTTTCCTGTGTTTTTGATAGATTAGGTGTTTTCGTAGCACCTACCAAGCTTGAAGACCAAAAAGCACTACGAAATTTATGTAGATGTATTTTTTATAAAAAGGGTGGTAAAATTGATATCAAATTTTGTGGAAATTTTTTATTATCCTTCCTAACCTATTTTAAAGTCTCATGGCAGAAAAAAGTCAAAATGATTTGAAAAAAGGTTTAAAGCAAAGGCACTACGAAAAGTTGCTACGAAATTGCCTTATTTTTCCCTGTTTCTACATCAAGTTAAATTTTGAAGAAATTTTGGTTTGGAATGATGCATTAAAGGTTAGCTGGTCACATGTAGAGGTCAAAGATGGACAGGAGGATATTTTTATACAGGTTTGGTCTACGAAGTTGTCCAACTCATCTTCAACTTATCAGTTCATCATATCATGTGTGATGGCAACAACTCCTTAAAAGTAGGAAGATCTGTTTCATGAAGACAGTGAGGATGTTTATGTCTTGGTTATGGTCAGTGATACTAAAGAACATGACCCCTTTCGATGTAATTAGGTTTTCTTTCAGTTAAAAATGTAATAAATAGGTAGTTGAGTTATGTTAGGACTCTAACTCCTAAAATTAAAAAATGTCATTTCATTTCCAGATATTTAGCTTATGGTTAAGATAGGTGTCAGCAAAAAGACTTAATGATCTAGCCTTGTTGGCAGATTCGTTGTAAAGGTTTGATGCCTATTAATAGGTTGTATTTCGATGAATGAAGGTTTGGATAATATTGTATCACACTACTACTTTTGTAATAGTTTTCATATTTATTAATATACAGTTGATATTTTGGCCTTCTTCACCTGAGATTCGAATGAAATTTCAATGAGTTTATTTCCTATATCTTTCATGTTCTATATCTGCAGTATGTTTATGTCTAATTACTCACAATTCATGGAAACCATGCTCTGAATTCCTTTAGATATAGAACTGCTACTATTTACTGTGTATGTGTGTTATCTTTTCACGGAAATGTTCACTTGCCCCAGTTTCCACAAGAAGGGTTATTTTCATTGAGTTTCCTGATGTTTACTCCAGTAGCCCAATGGTAGAAAATCCTCTATATTTTCAACCTGCAATCAATTAAAATCAAGTCACTATCATAGAGTTAGCCATCTAATAGACTTCTCATTGAAAAATCACAAGTTACCTTAAGAGAGCCCTCTCAGACTAAAGAGGCTAATCTTCAGTCAAAAGTAGGTTGAAATAGTTACTCTAAGTTGTCTTGTGGAGCAGCCCATCTGTACCAACTTAGTGATAACATTACCATTCAGAGGCATTCTCCCAAACTGTTGGAACCATCCCACCTATGACAAGAGTTGTATCCCTTGGTTCAAAGCATGAAGAAGTGGAAGCACTATTTGATTAGCTATGAGATCATCATCCACACAGATCACTAACCCTTGTAGTACCTCCAGTCGCAAACCAAGCTTTGTCATTTAAAATGGATGAGGTTCCTCCAATAGTTTCACTTGGTAATAAAATACAAGAAGGGCACCATTAACAAAATGGAAGATATGCTTTCTCGCCCTCCTATTTTTGAAGTTATCATTTTGAAAAATGCTTCTTTATCTTTTGAAAGTTATGTTGAATAATATGTTGATGATGATGATTTTAAGGAGATTTATGAAAAACCGACGCATGAATCGCAGGTGAATAATTATCACTTGCAGGGAAAATCGTTGTACCATCTTGGCAAACTTTGTATTCCCATCTATGAAAGGATACATGTAATTAGAGAGGCACATACCTCTCTTGTGTCAGGTCATTTTGGTGTAGAAAAAACTTTTTTTCATTTGCAGAGGTTTCATTATTGGCCTCACATGAAGAATATTGTGACTCAATATTTAAAGGGATGTGTATTGTGTTCAGCTTGCAAGCTCGCTAATAGAAAATTGGGGCTCTAGACACCACTCCCTATTCCGAGTCATCCATGGGAAAGTGTGTCAATGGATTTTGTAGGCGGTTTTCCTTTGTCTAGGATAGGTCATGATTATTTATATGTCATTGTGGATTGATTTAGAAAAATGTGTGTCTTAATTCCTTGTAAGAAGCAGGTCACTGCAGAGCAAACTGCTCATCTCTTCTTTCAATTTGTATGGGTCCATTTTGGGTTGCCCACATCCATTGTGTTTGATTAAGACTCGTTTATTTATTGGAGAGTTTTGGTCGATTTTGTGGAGAATGATGGACAACAAGATGAAGAGGAGCACGACATTTCATCCGCAGACCAACAAACAAACATAGGTTTTCAACTACATAATGGTACACTTACTTCGAGGTTATTGCGATAAGCACCCCAAGTTGTGGGACGAGAAACTTCCTTATGTGCAACATGCATACAACCGGGTAGTGCATTCATCCACTTAGAGCTCATTGTTTGAGACATTCTTTGGATATTTTCCAAAGGATCCCTTAGACATGGTCTTTCGGAGAGATGAATATTTCATTAGGAAAGATGACAGGGACAAAGCATAGAAGCTCATTCAACGGATTCAGATGATTCACCAGCTAAAGAGCAGCACGACATTTCATCTACAAACCAAAAAACAAACATAGGTTGTCAACTGCACAGTGGTACACTTACTCCGAGGTTATTGTGGCAAGCACCCCCAGTTGTGGGAAGAGCGACTTCCTTATGTGAAACATGCATACAACCGGGCAGTGCATTCATCCACTTAGATTTCATTGTTTGAGACATGCTTTGGATATTTGCCAAAGGATACCTTAGACATGTTCTTTAGGAGAGATGAAGATTCCAGTAGGAAAGATGACAGGGAGAAAGCATGGAAGTTCATTTAGCGGATTCAGATGATTCGCCAGCCAGTGCGGGAGCAGTTAGAGAAAATTCAAGCTTGATACAAATCTCAACATTAAAAGCACCGTGTAGATCACAAATTCTAAGTTGGAGACATGGTGTGGCTCCACATCAACAAAGAAAGAATGAAAGGGGAAGGAAAGAAGTTGAGACTAATCCGATATGGCCCATTCACCATATTAGAGAAGATTGGAGACAATGTTTTTCATCTTGATTTTCCAGCAATATACATGCATATGTACTTAGTGGTGAACGCTGAAAACTTGAAGTTTTATAAGCCTCCTTTGATATGGACACCGAAGAGGTTGGAAAGGTTCCTACAATGGATGACTTTGCACCTGAACACTTGAACAAGCTACCTGAGGACATCATTCTTGATAGTTTGACTAGGACTTCATGACGGGGAGACGTAGAGTACCTTCATATTGGTTTCAAGGGAATGCATCCAAGTAAGGCTCGATGGATCTAAAAGGAGAAATTGAGGGAAAAATTCCCTCACTTTCCAATTGACTAATAAATATTTTGGCGGTCTAAAATCTCTTTAGCAGGGAGGAATGATCTAGGTAGCTCCAAAAATAGCAGTGGCCTTGAAATAGCACAAAAATCATCTGAGTTTGTATGCTCAAGTTATAGTCAGTCAAATTTTTGGTCAAAGTAGGCCAAGTGGCATTGAATAGCGAGGCAAAAAATATCTCTCTAGAACCAAGCATCTCTTATTCATCATCCCCGTACTAAAACCGAAACAAAGAGATGAGAACAAAAATGTGATGTATGCCAAGAAGAAGCTTCTCAAGGCTTCCTTTTATCAAAAAAGGACTAGCAAAAGAGAAACTATCCCAGCTTTCCTATCATCAATGAGAATGGGACCTTAACCTCTTTACATAAGGAAAATGTAGCTTCGAGCCCACAGAAGTAGAGGTTTAGAGTAAACCTTGAGCTGTATGTACATGAAATAAATAAAATCTATATAGAGTCAAGCAAGAACCAAGGGCGAGCATGAACAACCCCATTCACCAACTCGCCATTATCCAGGACCCCAAATCTTGCTGAGAACCTTCTTTAGATAAGCGATCTGCTTCCTGGTTCCTTTCCCTGTAAATGTGACAAACAGTGATCTCAGTGAAAAACCATTTGAGTCAACGAATCTCTTTAAGTAAAGGTAACAAAAGATAATTTCTGCACTGCTGAGTCCCATTAAACCAATTCACAACATTCCTAGAATCACCAAAAATCTGACTCTGCCTCAAATGTTTCGAAATCAACCAGCAAAGGAGAAAATGGAGGGCTTTAAGTTCAGCAAAATTGTTTGACCCTTACCCAAGGCCCACCGAAGCTGGAAGGGAGTTTGCAGGAGAGAGGTGAATAACTAAACCAACACCACAAGAGCCATTTGAATCAGAGGCCCCATCAAAAAAAGCCCACTGAATTGTTTCATTGATCACTTCAAGTTGAATGTTTCGTGGGGGATCTAGTCCTGGAGGAGAAGGGATACTATCATAGATAGCAGCTCCTTCCGCTGCCAATCTAACTATAGGAAAAGACTGCTCATTAAAAGTAGCCCTGTTACGAGCAATCCAGGTTCCCCACGCTATGAGAAGAGGAATTTATCTGACTTTATCATTTGGAACCTCCTGCCACCACTGGTTCCAAGCTTGAAGAAAATCATCACCGTGCCAACTAAAAGGAATATTGATCAGCCTTAATGTTTCTGCCTAGAGACTGGAGTTAAAAGGGCACTGGAGAAAGAGATGGAGAGCAGTTTCTTCAGCCGACTTACAGAGGGGACACCAACTCGGACCCGATTTTCCCCTCTTTTGAAGGAAGTCCCACGTTGGCACCTTTTTCTGAAGAATGCACCAAAAGAATAATCTGGTCTTGGCTAGGCATTTCAGCTTCCAGATTGGTTTATACCACCAGCTCGATGCCTCCCTCCCCACTTGGGACATCGGCCATTTATAACCTGATTTTTTAGAGTAAGAACCTGTCTGCGCATGCACCCAGCGCAACTCATCTCTTGAATCCGAGATCTGGACAGAAGAAAAATGTAAGGCTGAGACATATCGGCTCCATTCTTCCAACCACCTAACATCCAACTGCAATTCCATGCTGGAGAGCCAGCCTTGTTTCACAAGGGAGGTTGATCTAGGATCAACTACCTGGTTCAAGGTATAAAATCCTCTTTCATTAAGAAAATCTACCAAAGCCGGAGAAAGAGAGAAACTGTCAGAACAGCCAACCCATGGATCGCAACCTAAATGGACTTGTGTACCATCTCCTACATTCCATGCCAAGCCTTGCTCAATTGTTTGAACCGATGCAACAACAGCTTTCCAAACGAGAGAAGCATTTTTTGAGGACTTAACTGGAGAGCGAATCCAATCCAGAACCGAAGCTTGGTTCATGTATTTCCTTTTGATGACCGATACCCAAAGAGAATCTTTGGAGATCAAACGCCAAGCAAGCTTGGCTGCGAAGGATTTTGAAAAGGAAGACATATTTTTTATCCCCCAACCTCCCCATTCCTTGGGTCTAGTGATTTTGTCCCAAGCGACCCATGGGGTGACATGTTCCGATTTTGACCCTGCCCAAAGGAATTTATTGCATAGTTTATCGATGGAGGCCAAAATGCCTTTCGGGACCCAGGAGAGGCTGGCCCAATAAACTGGAATAGCCATCAGCACTGACTTAATTAGGACCAGTCTACCAGCCCTTGAGAGCCACCTGAAACTCCAATGATTTAGCCTTTTTTCTATTTTTGCAAGCAGCCACTTCCAGTCACGAATTTGATAGTTGTCGGGCTTGAGATAAAATCCCAAATACTTAAATTTGTCCTGAATAGATTTGACTTCAAAATTCAAGAGACTTTTCACTCTTCCAATTTCTTCAGCAGAAAGACCAGAGGGGGTGAGAGTCGATTTTTGTGCATTGATTTGGAGACTTGTAGCTTTTAAAAAGAGGTCCAAAAGAGTTTTTAAGGCACAACAGTCCTCCAAACCCCCATTTACAAACAACAAAATGTCATCCACGAAGAGGAGGTGGGTAATCCAGAGATTTTGCGCCACTTCAATGCCTTTAAGATTGCCCTGCCTTTTAGCTTTATGAATCATTAAGCTTAACCCTTCCATTTCCAGGAGGAACAGAAGAGGTGAGAGAGGGAAAACCTGCCTGAGGCCGCGTTCAGGGTTGAAAAATGAGGTTGCAGCACCATTTATCAATAAGGAAATAGCAGTAGAGGTTACACAGCTCATAATCCATCTGAAAAAATCAAATCTAAAACCAAGGTGAGTGAGCAAAAGGCACAGATACAACCAACTAAATATATCATAAGCTTTAGACAAATCAATTTTAATAATAGCCCCTTTTCTGCCACTTATTTTCAGACTGTGGAGGGTTTCTTGAGCTACACCTATAGCTTCGTGGATTTGTCTACCATCCAAGAAACTAAATTGTTCAGGGGAGATATGACTGGAAATAAAAGGCTTTATCCTGGAGGCTATGACTTTTGCAATTACTTTATAGACACAAGTGCAAAGAGAAATGGGGTGAAAATCAGCAAAAGAGTTAGGCTGATCAGTTTTAGGGATCAAGGCAAGGAAGGTGGAGTTGAAAGGCAGGAAAATGGTCCCCGAGACTCTGGATTCTTCCACTATAGCTACCATCTCATCTCCTAGAACATCAAAGAAATGCTGGAAGAATTCAACAGTCCATCCATCCGGACCTGGACTTTTGTCCTTTGGCATTCATTTGGCAGAGTCTCGATGCACAGAATCTGGACACCAAAACATGAGAATCTGTCACCTCTTTAATTTTTCTGGTGACCCTTTGAATTCGACGATTTTTTTTAACCAATGTCGTTTATATATATATATATATATATATATATATATATATATAATTTGGGTGGTGGTTTGCCACCCTACCACCCAAAATGACTATTGTAAATATGGGCTCGACTAACTTGAGACCCCACACACTTCCCACAATTGTTATAACTAAACTGCGTAGTACATGGGGCTTGAACCTGCGTCGGTCAGTGTGCGACGACCCCAAAACTTAACATGTGCCAACTTTCAAATAGTCCGCCGAAAAATGTTACATTAATGCGCCAACCGAAAAACCATACTCTTAGTTTGGACAGGCGAGAATTTGATCCTCCGACCCCACGATAACCACTTGCCACAATCCACCAACGGGTCAATGACCACGTTAGTAAATCCACTTGCTGAACTCCTATATAAACCTTACATTTTCCCATTCGACCAACGACGGAGGGCGGAGCGACGGAACCCGGAGTGGATAGAGGGGTCAGAACCCTGAATTGGGAATCTATGATGATACTGAAAAGATTCATTTGGGCATCCAGAAGTGCCAGTGTCAGAATGAGACAAGTTTATAGTCATTTTTGCACAATTTCTTGCCAGGAATCCAACCGTGCAATCTCTTTCTCCAGCTACGGTATTCATTTTCATGCCATCACCATAAGTGGAGGTATAAGGTATCATTTTTGTAAAGTTTCCTGTAATTTATTTATGTTTCTAATTTAATGAAAGAGGCATCCCCACATTGAGCAACGCCCAGAGACGTAGCACACACTGGGTTAACTCTGTAATCAAATTGTTTTGTGTCTCTAATCTCATTTTTGCTTATGATTTCTGCTTCTTTTCATGTGTTTAAGTTACTTGCTTATACACTATTTTATATGCAATTCTATATGCATCCATGAAGTAAAACATCTGGATCAACTGATTCTAGAAATTCTGGAAAAATAAAAAGAATCCCAAAGTTTCCTCTTCCTAAAGCTTCCAGGAGTTGTTATAACTATTTACCTTAGATGAAAGTCTTGAATCCTATCCTATCCTACCTTGGATATTTCACCCCTTATCCCTTGATCTCATCCTCCCGTCAAGAGTGGATATCAAGCCTATATTGGTAAATGGATAAGAACTCTTAACCTACGATCCTCTTCTATATATTTGTTTCCATCCACAAGCTAGGGGTTGAATTTTGGAGATAGATTCTACCCTCATGCTATTGTTGTGAGATTCATTATTCCATGCATTAGGATGACATAAAGGTACACTTTGTGGCAAGGAAGAACGAGTAAACTTGAAGGAACTCTTCTACAAGATAAACTCCTATATTTGGTTGTAACTCTCTCCATTTCTATTAATACAAGGTGTTCACTATTTTCCTATATGTGATGTTATGATTTCATGTAATGCCATGTTGATCTATTGAATAAAGTGACTAGATGATGCTACATAGATGTCGTAGATCGTTGGTTTGTGTTGTTTGATTGTACAAGTTCTAATTATAGCGATCAAAGCTAGGATTGGAACGTACAAGCCAAGAGAGAAGCGGAGCTTACGACGAATTCTAGTTAGGCTTCATCCCATTGTCTATTTACTTTAAGGAAATCATTGTCTTCTTTGATTTATGTTATCGTAGATTAGACCATCAAATCTAGGGAAGATACTTTTGTCCGCAATCGTAGATTCCATATAACACAGAGGCTTATACCTCCACCCTCAATTCAACAAGAGAAACTAGAGGCATAT
This sequence comes from Pinus albicaulis, assembly GCA_034641835.2. Lineage (NCBI taxonomy): Eukaryota > Viridiplantae > Streptophyta > Pinopsida > Pinales > Pinaceae > Pinus > Pinus albicaulis. Next base: position 117,843 of record JAXQQM020076782.1, read on the forward strand.
ACCTCCACCCTCAAGTCAGCAAGGGAATCCAAAGGCTTATACCTCCACCTTCAAATAAGTAAGGTAATCTCGAGCTTACTATAAAAAGAAGAAAATGCATAGAGGAATCTAAAGAAAAATCCATATTGGAATCCAAGGAACAAGCCTCGCCCCAAGTTGTAAGGGAATCCATAAAATACCATCTCCACCCTCTAGTGTTACAGGGAATCTAGAGACTATTGTCCTCACCCAAGCTATATTCTTCCATTATGTAAAACCCAAAAAATAATAAGAGGGGGCTAAAGAACTCTCCTTACGAGGAATCCAAGGAATGAGCCTCCACCTAAGTTTTCAAGGGAATCCAAAGACTACTATCCTCACCTAAGATATATTCTTCCACCTCCCAATGCTCAACCAAATTTTTTATTTTCTCCTTGTGCGGCCATAGCAAAACCAAGCTATGTGTTCTTTTTCTTTTGAATTATGCCTCTCTTACTTTCTTTATAGCACAGTCATTTCTTCTGCATAGTCTCCCTGAGACTTTATTTCTTTTGTTCTTGTCCCACCAGGCCTCTTTCTCCACCTTACCTTTTTTTTTTTTCTTTTTTCTTTTTTATGGAATTCTTTTCACTCAATGCGTGAGAATGTGATTAGAGGAATGCTCACCCCATTCACTGTGGTATTTTCCACTACCGCGATACAATCGTTTCAGTTGCATGGGAAGACACTCTTGTCACTCGTCCTTGAGCTTGACCACGATGGTTCCGTTGTATTTTAGTGGTGGTGGGGATGTTGTTGTGTCATCTCCTCCTATTCTGAATATGAAAAAACTAGTTTTGTTGTGCTAGCTTCCTCACCAATATTAAATAAAAGTGTGTTTATGGATCGTCTCAAATAACAAGTGATAAGAGGGTTTATGTGTCAAGTTTGTGTGCATTTCATAAGAAATTGATTAAGTAAATTTATCTTTAAAAATCACATAACAACAAGTAAATTGAGGAGAATAAAATACACATCAAACACATAATACAGAGCTGATAACAAAGTTCATCCCTTCTAGGATACATCTCCATGGACCTCCTTCAATGGCTTGGCCCTCTTTGGATTAATGGTTAATTCTCTAATTACATGCACCTATAGTTCTCCAATGGATCTGAAACCTGCTCCATTGGATTTAGAATACCCCAAAACCCCTAAGTATCCTCTTTTGGCTCTGCAAATGGTCTTCGGGTGAGCTAGACATGGCCTCCTCTCCTGGTGCACCTAAGCATCTTTAATCTTCAAAGTGGAAAAATCACTTACATAATTTCTCATGTACCTCTACAACCTACACCATCATGCTCAGAGCATCCAAATCATCTAGGATTGACTCTTTCTGAGTCTAATTTGGTCGAAATATGCCAAAGTTATGGCTTCTTCAGTTTCTCCTAGGAAAGCTCCTCTAAATCTGGAGAAACTCCAGTTAACTCCGCCAAATGTGAAGTTTCTGCAAAAATGGCGGACTCCGCCAAATTCTCTTCCATATTAAACTCGAATTAGTTTAAGTTAAGCGTAGTTTACACTGAGGTTTAGTGCTTATTGCGCAATTAATAAATCCGCAATTAATGAAGGATTAACGCGTTATTAAACATAGTTTATGGGTTAATTAACCTAGTTTAGTCGTAAGATTCCACCATAATGAATAGGCTTCCACCTTTGGTCGTAGCTACGTGGTTGTATGCGATGGCGTTGGCCCCCATTTCCTTCTGCCTAAACATTTGTTTAAACATAAATATGTGCGGCAAGAAATACATGTTAAGTCACAATGCTTAGGAGAGGCGGTAGAGCGTTGGGTTTGTGCGGGGGAGGTCATGGGGTCGAGCCTAACCTCGGCCTGTCCACCATATAAAAAAATTCCACCCATATAAAATGAAATTCGACCTTTGAACTTAAGCAAGTTTGTGACCTTTGAGGGGCATGTGGCGGCCTTTGGGCTAGCCATGTGTCCTCATCCCATTGATTCATTCAAAACCAATCACAAACTCACATGTGCCTAAAAACCCAGGCCAACCATCATTCGACAAGTGTCATCATACCATTGGCCAGAGGAAAACCAAAAATTTGACCTCTTTGATCTTGTTTGACCTTTTTTTTTAATTCCCCTTTTTGGCAAGGCGGATAGTAGGGTCTAACTTTGTCATACAAAGTCAGTTTTCGATGAAACAAAGTGTGCCGTAATCAGCGCGACGAGACCTATCCGGTCATTCAAGTTTCGAACGGTTCTAATCACTTTTAATTCTTAGAAAATTTTTGCCCCCAATTCAGATTTTGATCACTCCTTCCCACTAACAAGCTTTTGGAGCCACAAATGCTGGTTATCTGATGAGAGTTTAATACTATTATCTTTTCCTAGTTCTATCAACTTGATTATACTTGGAAAAATATCCATGACAACCACTTGGGTTCAATAATATGAATTTCCTTGAAAATGACTTAGCACTTACCCAATGTTCTCCTTTCGTTGCTGGCCCAATCCAACACTTGTTGGCTACTTGCTGACTGATTCAACACCTTTTTGCACCAAAGCGATCCCTCGGTTCTTGAAAAGCTGACTAATGTCCTTCCCACGGAGAATCTTGTTTCTCCTTTGCACACACATGCATTCGATGCAAGCTTCTCCTTGGAAACCACTTTTACAAGTTAAGCCCATCTGAGTGAACTACAACAATGAGTTCCAATATCAGTAATCACAATAAAATAAATTACAATTATTTTTACCTCCACGGTTCCAAATTCCACATCTAGAAGAATGCATTCACCATCTCTTTCACTTCTTGGCATCAACACATTAAATGATATATAATGGCTGCTATTTTCGCTGCAATTTTTTTTATATTGTCCCTCTTTCCGCTTCTTAATTCCATCATCCTCCAGTATTCACATGCTACTCATGCCATGATTTAATAATGAAGGCTAATCATGAGACTCTTGCTCAAGTGTGAACCTTCCAAAATCCATCTCTTTCCAAACCACTTCAATGGTGTTTCTTTCAGCTTCACTTCATCATGTGAATCATCCTAACCCACATTGATTATGGAATCCTCCTTTCCATTATTTTCAAGATCTATCTCCACTTTCTTCAAATGTCGTGGATGACTTGTTGGATACAAAGTCCAACACTTATCTACAAGATGACCTTGCTTATGGTAATGAGTGCAAAATAATTGCATCTTCTTTTCCATTGGACCTTTGGCTTTTTGTCTCCTTTGTTTTAAAATTTTCCTTTGTATGGCTATCTTCATCCAACATCTTGAAACAATATGGTTATTCAAACCACAAAAGGAACATGTAAATTTTCTCCAAATCTTATGTGAGGATTTACCATGTTTATCATAATCAAAAGCAACTTGATTAAATGAATATTTATACCTTGCACATTCACCTTTGTCGCCTTCTTTAGGAGGTGAATTTTATGAGGTAGTGGCTCTCTTCAGAATACCAAAAATGGCTTCAATGACTTTAGAGCTTTTAACATCCTCTTGTTTGCCATTCTCATTAGTTGCATGCTTATGAGCATCTTCTTGCAAAGTGGGTGTAAAACTTTTGCATTCCTCATGAACACAAACTTCACAAGCTTGAGGTAATGAACATGTAATGAAAGTCCTTCTTGGAAAACCTTCATGTGCCTCCTTGGCTTTGGAGCATTCTCCATCATGTTTTCCATAACTAAGACCCAAATACCTAAATCTTTCCTCAACAACAATTGGCGCAATTATGCCTTGTGCATGTTTTCCCAATCCTTTACCTTCATAGCCCATATTTATCAATAGTTTGTACCATATTCCTCTAGTGTGTCTTTAAAAAGCACCTACACATTCATTTTGAGAGGAAATTGAAGATAAAATTGAATTGCATACCTCATTTTCATGCACATACTTGGCTAGGGTTTCATTTTCAATATGGAGCTGAGTCTCCATCTCATGCATCTTTTCAAGAAGCTCTTGCTTCTCTTCATTCATGGCCATCAACTGATCATGAAGTATAGTGCTCTCCTTCCTATCTTTAGACATCTCTTGCACCATATCTCTCATGATGAAGAACTTCTGCAACATCTCTTTATCAAAGAGTCTTGCTAAGGAAGATAGATTAGAAACAATGCTTGATGAAGCTGCAATCACACTTGTAATGCATAAAAATATTCTTTGCTGTGATTTTAGAGCTAGGTCCTCAATGTTGACCTTATCTTCTCTCAGTTTACATATATAAACTTGCACACAGTTAAATTCTCCTTGCACAAATACAAAACCAATAGCTAAATCTCTAGCTAACCTTGGCAAACCATCTCAGGGAAAAAATGAGCTAAATTTTGCTATGAAACCAACTTGATCTGAATAATGACAAACTATTTTTGTTGTGCTAGCTTCCTCATCAGTATTAAATAAAATTGTGCTTATGGATTGTCTCAAATAGCAAGTGATAAGAGGGTTTGTGTGTATTTCATGAGAAATTCATTAAGTAAATTAGATTTAAAAATCACATAAAAAAAAGTAAATTGCAGAGAATAAAATACACAACAAACACATAACACAACGCTAATAACGAAGTTCACGCCTCTCGGGCTACATCTCCATGGACCTTCTTCAATGGCTTGACCCTATTTGGATTAATGGTAAATTATATTATTACATGCACCTAGAGTGCTCCAATGACTCTGCAACCTACTCCATTGGATTCAGAAGACCCCAAAACCCCTAAGTAGCCTCTTCTTGCTCTACAAATGGTCTTCAAGTGAACTAGACATGACGTCCTCTCCCAGTGGCCCTAGGCTTCTTTAATCTTCAAAGTGGAAAAATCACTTATAGAAGTGCTCCTATGCCTCTGCAACTTGCACCATCAAGCGCAAAGCATCTAAATCATCTAGGATTGACTCTTTCTGAGCCTAATTTGGTCGAAATATATGTCTTCTTCAGTTTCTCCTAGGAAAGCTGCTCTAAATCTGGAGAAACTCCAGTTATCTCTGCCAAATGTGGAGTTCCACCGAAAATGGCGGACTTCACCAACTTCTCCGCCATATTAAACTCAGATTAGTTTAAGATAAGCGCAATTTCAACTGAGGTTTAACGCTAATTGTGTGATTAACAAATCCACAATTAATGAAGGATTAGCGCATTTTTAAACATATTTTATGGGTCAATTATCCCAATTTAGTGGTAAGATTTCGCCATAATGAATAGGCCTCCGCCTTTAGTCGTAGTCGCATGGTTTTATGCGATGGGACTGGCCCCCATTTCCTTCTGCCTGAACATTTGTTTAAACATAAATATGTACGACAAGCAATACATGTTAAGTCACAATGCTTAGGAGAGGCGGTAGAGCATTGGGTTTGTGTGGGGTAGGTCGCAAGGTCGAGCCTGACCTCCACCCATCCACCACATAAAAATTTTCCATCCATATAAAATTAAATTCGACCTTTGAACTTAACCAAGATTTCGTCCTTCGAGGGGCACGTGGCGGCCTCCGGGCTAGCTACGTGTCCTCGTCCCATTCGTTCATTCAAAACCAATAAAAAACTGACATGTGCCCAAAAACTCGGGCCAAGCATCATTCAATAAGTGTCATTACACCATTGGCTGGAGGAAAACCAAAAATTTGACCCCTTTGACCATATTTGACTTTTTTTTACGAAAATTTGTCTGTTTGGCAAAGTGAACATCAATCTCTAACTTTATTATACGGAGTCGGGTTTAGATGAAACAAAGTGCGCCAGAATCAGGGCGACGAGACCTATTCAGTCGTTTAGGTTCCAAACGATTTTGAGCACTTTGAATTTTTAGGAAATTTTTGCCCCCAATTCAAATTCTAATCACCCTTGCCACTTTCTGTTGGTTGAATTTAACTTTCCTGATTGCGAATGCAACCCGTTCTCCATTAATTCTATCCTTTCTACCTAATGAATTTATGCAAGGCAAACATGGTTCTTTTGTTCTCTTTCCAAAATCCATTAACTAATATGGTCAGCTCAATTTAATGCATATCTACCAGCCATTCATGGCTATCATGAAACAATCCAAGCTTCCTTCAAATCCCAAGCAACCTAATGCCTTAAACTCTAGAATTCACATCCCAATTCCCAAGCCGTTTTAATTATAATCAAAGTATATTAAACATTTACAATGAAGGGGGATTAACCTGGGGTTTTCATACTTCCATAGGTTCTTTAGTTGTAAAATCTTTGCACTAATATGGAAGAACTAGTCTAATAGCTTTGTGCACAAGCATACAACCTCTTTATTGGTCCACTATGACATGTGGATAAATCTTTCCCATCTTTGGTTCTTACAATCCGAGAGGGTTTTAGAATTGAGGAGACTAACGAATGGTAGATTATGAAACTTATTAAGGCCAACCTACCAATTATTAGATGGGGCATATCCCTAAATGATCATTACTAGAATATGGACTAGACCATATGGAGGGTGATCACTTTGATAATTAATAGAGGTTTTGACATAAATGGGTCTATGTTTTGAAACAAACACTTGGGTGTTGTTATAAGTCATTTAAATAATGTTGTGAAACCAACTCCAAAAATAGAAGAAAAGATATATCAACGCCTTAGAAATAAGCCACTTCGAGGGAGCAACCTCCAATACATTACATGAATGAACAATTCTTGGATGATACAAATTAAAAAACCTCCTTTCTATATATAGGAGTCCATCGGGCCACAATGTAATCTTAGCCGACCTAACAATAATAATTTAAGGGCACAATAATAACAATATGGGGGTTACAAGGGTACAATAATAACAATAAGGGGGTTACACTAACAACAATAAGGGACTATACTAGTAATATAGGGACCTAACATGCCCCTCTCCTTCAAAAAAGTGCTGTCCTCAACGCTTGAGTAGCTCTGGGTGCTTCTGTATAAAATTCTCATCCTCCCATGTAGAATCTTCAGTGGGTAAGTTCTTCCACTTGATGAGATACTCTGAAATTGATTGATTCCTTAGCTGTCGAGTTCTGGTTTCCGTGACCACTTCAGGTCCCAATATGATTTTTCCTTCCTCATCAAGTTCTGGCAATATTGTTTGAACTGGAAGATTTTCACCTATAACCTTCTTTAAGCATGAAACATGAAAAATTGGATGCACTCGTGAAGAAGCAGGAAGCTCCAATTGTATGCCATAGTACCAATCTTTTGCAAAACCTTGTAACACATATTTCATTAAAATTGGAATTTTTTTTATTACAAGTACATCACTAAAATTGTATTTTTTGGTTATTTTGAAATTCTAGATTGACTATTTAATTCCAAATTTAATGAAATATGTTTTTTGTAAGGACCATAGTACTTTGACGATAATTTATTATCCTTCTTAGCTTGCTTGAGGGACATTTGTTTGTATGGTTGTAGCCGCAAAAATACCCAGTCTCCTACATCAAAACTTCTCTCGCTGTGATGTTGATCTCCCTGTTATTTCATTCGATTTTGTGCCAAATTCAGGTTGTCCTTTAAGAGTTGGAGAACTTCTTGTTGATGCTCGATGTGATCTTCCACTGCTTGAACTTTCGAATTTTCTCTTAAAAATGATGTGATGGATGGTGGATGATATCCATAAAGTGCCATAATGGGGTCATTTTTGCTGTAGTATGGAAGGAAGTGTTATACCACCATTCAGCGAGAGGTAACCACTTGACCCATTGTGTTTGTTTATCAGATATAAAACAATGAAGATAGCCTTCCAAACATTTATTTACTATATTAGTTTGACCATCGGATTGAGGATGATAAGATGAGCTATGAGCTAAATGAGTACCAAACAAGAAAATAACTCCATTCAAAATTAAAAATGGGATCTTTGTCGCTCACAATAACCCTTGGGTTTCCATGTAGTTTTTGAATTGTGTCCATAAATGTAGTAGAAATTGTACTTGCTTTAAATGGATGAGATAGTGCACAAAAGTGTGCATACTTGGTAAGTCTATCAACTACCACCATGATGACACTCTTTCCTTTGGACTTAGGTAAACCTGTGATAAAATCCATTGAAATCTCCTCCCAACGTTGACTTGGAATGGATAAATTTTGTAGAAGACCCGGGGTCTTAATTGTCTCAACTTTATTCTGCTGGAAAACCAAACATTCCGCCACAAACTTTTGAATATCAGATTTAAGGCCATCCACAAAAAAATATTTCTTCACCCTGTGGTAAGTGTTTAAAAATCCTGAGTATCCTCCTAAAGGAGAAGTGTGCAATTCCAAAAGAATCTTTTGTTTTAGTTGGGAATTCTTACAAAGATATAAGTGATCTTTGTACCATAAGGAATCATTTTTCCAACTAAATGTATCAGATGTACTAGGATCTTGCTGCAACTTTTGAATGAGTGTCCATACATCTTTTTCCTTCTTCCATTCATCTTTTGCTTCGGTTATCCAATCTGGTTGGATAATAGAAATGGCACAAAGCAATGCTTCCACCTCTTCATTCTTTCTTGAGAGTGCATCTGCAACAACATTAAGCTTTCCATTTTTGTAGATTATTTCAAAGTCATAACCCAACATCTTTGTGACCCATTTTTGCTGCTCTTCTGAAGATAGTCTTTGTTCCAAAAAGTGTTTAAGACTATCATGATCAGTTTTTACCTTGAAATGTCTTCCCATTAGGTAAGTTCTCCATTTCTTTAGTGCATGCAGTATTTATAACATTTCCTTCTCATAAATAGGTTTCTGTAAATACTTTCCATTGATTGGACGACTTTCAAAAGCAATGGGTCTTCCTTCTTGCATTAAAAAAACACCATTTCCATTTCCTGAGGCATCACATTCCACAATAAAGGTTTTTGTGAAGTCTGGTGTAGCTAAGATCAGTGTTAGGCACATTGCCTCTTTAAGATGTTCAAAGGCCTTAGTTGCTTCAAAAGTCCATGAAAATGCATCTTTCTTCAATAATGTTGTTAGAGGTGCTACTATTCTCCCATAATTCTTAACAAACTTTCGATAATATCCTGTTAACCCAAGAAATCCTCGCAACTGCTTTACGGTTGTGGGGACTTTCCATTCCTTAATGGCTTTAATTTTGTTAGGGTCTACCTTAACACCCTCGTCAGATACAATATGACCCAGATATTCCACCTCTTGTACTCCAAAGAAACATTTGGATGTTTTTGCAGATAATTGTTTCTCCTGTAATATTTTGAGCACCGTGTCAACATGTTGAACATGATCCTTCCAAGACCTACTATAGATTAGTATAACGTCAAAAAAACTAGCACAAATTTTCTAAGGAAGGCTTTGAAAATGGAATTCATCAACCCTTGAAATGTAGAAGGTGCATTGGTAAGGCCAAAAGGCATGACCAAAAATTCATAATGACCCTCATGAGTTCGAAATGTTTTTTTTGGAATATCTTCAGTCTCCATTCTAATTTGATGATATCCTGAACAAAGATCCAACTTGGTAAAATAAATTTCTCTATGTAATTCATCCAATAATTCATCAATCACAGGAATGTGAAATTTATTAATGGTGAGCTTATTGAGCTCCCTATAATCAGGACACATGCGCCATGATCCATCCTTCTTGTGTACCAATACTACAGGAGCAGAGAAAGAACTTTTACTAGGTTGAATTATACCCGCCTCTAACATTTCTACAATCATACGTTCAATTTCGCTCTTTTGGACATAAGGATATCTATAAGGCCCGATGTTTGGAGGAACACTTCCTAGAATCAAATGAATAGCACGACCATGATCACGAATAGGTGGGAGTCCTTTGGGAGTGTAGGAATTTACAAGTTAAGTTCCTTAGATCAAGAACCAAAGGTCACCGCTCACAAACAGATCACAAATCAGTACACCAGTATAATCACGTGATTAAAACCCTCAAAGAGGAAAACAACCCACGGCCTGAGCCAACGCAGCCACTTAAGGCAATTTATTAATATAAAAATAAAAGTCACATATGTTTCCCTCATAAATAGTTACCGGACAAATGACCCTCCATGCTCTTTAAATAGAGATCATGGACCAATCGGGTGTTAAGCCACGGATCAAGTGTCGTTAATACTGAGGTGAGAGATAACCGTTAGATCACTACAAATCGTGACCATCAGATTATAAGTTACAAATGTACATGGTAAATAAACACACTTTACCTAACTCTACACTAGACTAAGTTATTCTTAACTATTTCCTATGTGTCGGAATATCCTATCCCCCCTTAAGAACAACTTGGGATAGGATTGAAGGATTTACAAAGGTGACACAAAAGGAGCCTATTTCCTATGTGTCGAAGTATCTTAACATCCCCCCTTAAGAACAAATTGGGATAGGATTGAAGGATTTACAAAAGTGACACAATAGGAGAAGGAAAGAGGCATTAGAGCCTATCCCCCCTTAATGACAACTTTCCTGAACTCCAAGCATGGATCGAAGTTTGGTAAACTTCACTTTTGTGAGAGCCTTCGTAAAGATATCAGCTACTTGATCATTGGTTAGATAGTACTGCACTTCAAGAACACGATCATGAATGAGCTTTCTGATGAAGTGTATGTGGATTTCAATGTGTTTCATACGCTGATGTTGAACTAGATCTTTACATAGTTGAATGGAACTCTAATTATCACACCAAAGTGTAGTTGGATGCTACTGGTGAAGACCAAACTCAGACAAAATCTGACGAAGCCACATGGCTTCCTTGTTGGCTTCAACTGCACCGCGATACTCTGCTTCTGTTGAAGTAAGAGAGATGGCACTTTGTTTCTTACAAGACCAAGTAATAGGTCCTGAACCAAGAGTGAATACATATCCTGCAGTAGACTTTCGATCATCAGGGTCACCAGCCCAATCAGAATCAGTGAAACCAATCAACAATGGAGATGCTCCTGCACTATAATGAATCCCGAACTGAACTGCACCTCGAATATATCGAAGTATTCTTTTAGCTGCTTTCCAATGACTTTCATGAGGTTGGTGCATAAACTGAGTGACAAGACCAATGGCAAAGGAAAGGTTAGGACGGGTGTGGGTTAGATACATAAGTTTACCAACAAGTTGACGATATAAGGTAGCATCAAATTCAGGGGTAGTACAAGTGACTGAAAGCTTGACTCCAGACTGAAAGGGAGAAGGGGCTGGCTTACAGTATTCCATGTGAAAGTGGTGTAGAAGATCACAGGAATACTTGGACTGAGAGAAGGTAATGACTTCCTTGGATTACAAGACTTGAAGACCAAGGAAATAATGCAAGTGCCCTAAGTCTGTCATTTCAAACTTCTTTTTGAGGCTAGACTTCACATGGTTTATATGGTTTGGATCACTACCAGTAAGGATAAGACCATCAACATAAAGAACAAGGATGGTGAAGGACTTACCCACTTTCTTGGTGTAGATAGTGTTGTCAGAATGACACCTAGAAAAGCCATTATCTAAGAGAAATCTATCGATTTTGGCATACCAAGCCCGAGTACAACGGACCCATCTTGGAAGCGATGGAGTATAAGGAACAATTTCAAGGGGTGGAGGAGGATTGTCATCCTCACTGTCATCATCTGAACTAGAAGGAATGCTATTAAAAATAGAAGAGGGAGAGAGAGGTGGCACATATGTCGAATCAGGCTCGCAGGCCAAAGGTGGCACACTTGTCGAACTAGGCTCGCAGGCCGATATATTTTCATCAAATTTTTCATCTCTTCTAATGATATTAATTTTGGATTTTGGTTGAAGAAGTCTATATGCAAGGCCAAGCTTAGTAAGAATGCAATAGATGAGGCTACCATTGTCCTTTTTTATTTTACAACCTTCTAAAAGAATTCTAAGGGTCTTAAATTTCGACAAAAAATCTTCAATGGAGGAGAAATTATTGGGGTCCAAAGTAAGCAACTCATTTTCAAGCTGGTGGGCCCTGATTTAATTTTCAATGCCAAAAATAGTTTTTAGCCTTTCCAGGGCTTCATCAGGGGTTTCAATGTCAAGGATATGAAATTGAAGATCTTGAGCAATGGAAATTCCTATCAACCCTCGTGCTTGATCTGGTTTATTTTCCCATTTTGCAGCTTTATCATCATCGGAAGCTTTAGTTTCCTGTCCTGTGGCTATTATATAAAGCCCTTTACTTCTAAGTATATCTACCATATGAGGTAGCCATTGGAAATAATTGGTGTTGTTAAGAATAACCGGGCATGCACTTTCCATTTAAAAAAAAAATGAAGCTGAGAAAAGTTGAAACTAACTGCTCCAATGGAAATATCTTGAAAGATTAGGCTATTTAAAAAAAAAACGGCTTCTGGGTGAAGAAGTTATGCCTTTTTAAAAAACTGAGTTGTAGATGCCGAATAGTTACGGGAACGGGATGAAGTGCAGGTTTAAAAAAAAAAAAAATCCGCCCCTTCTAACAATTTTTTTTATAGAAGAAGCTTGAGAATGAGACTTGAACCCAAGACCTCTATTCTCATAAACTAACCCCTCACCAAATGAGATAGTAAAAGGATCACGTTATTGTAAGAAAGGAGGAAGGGTTTTTTCTTTTTTTATTTTTCTTTTTTTTCGATGTGCATGCTTTTTCCTGCACAAAAAAACTGAGAAAAAAATGAAATGCAAAGCCTTGCGATAGAATGTTAGATTTTCGATTAGCCTTATTAGAAACTATCACTTTTTCCATTATTTCTGATTTCCCGAGATCGCACAAAGACGCGGGGAAAGAGCATACATAGCAAAAAAATATCTTCTTCATGTTTATGATTTGCCGAGATCGTGTGCAACGTACAGAAAATAGCATACACAGAGAAGAGGGTATATATCCGGCAAATAAATAAAACCTAAAAAATCGAAAATAAAAAAAGGGAACCGAAATAAGCAGAACTATTAACAAATATAACTACAAAACAGATGCTTTATACCTTCAGATCTAAACTGTCATAACTTGGGCAGCCATAAACCTTTTCACATGAAACAAAAGACATTCCTCACTGTAACAGACACTCCGGACACAACCGAGCAGTTCTACAAGCCCAAAAATATTCAGAAATAATAGATCTACAAAACGGCATTCGCATGCAGTCAAACTGGCTTCGGATTTTGATCAACAACAAAAGCTACATTGTGGTGGACCACCTGTCTTTTTACAAAGTGAGGCTTGTTATTTATAGCCTTTTTAGAGTTACAATACCATGAGTAGATACCATAGCTGTATACCATCGGTGGATACTATGGGTGGATACCACTTACAATACCATGCGTAAATTCCATGTGTGGATGAATACCATGGGTGGATACATACCATGGATGAATGAATGTCATGGATAGATCTCACTTACAATACCATGGGAAAATAAATATCATGGGTGAATGAATACCATGGGTAAATTCCATGGGTGGATGGATAACATCGTTGGATGAATACCATGGGTGGATGTCATTTTCCATTCGGATCATTCCTCCCTCCTTAAGAAACAATGGTCTCCATTGCGTGAATTTCCCTCCTTAGAAGCCTTTGTTGAATATGAAGAGCCACTGAAGATAAGTGTTTTTTGTAGTTAACTCTTAACCGTGATGAACAAAGATCCAAGGATAAAGATACCCTGTAATGCTTGTGACCAACTATGATATTGACAATGTACGGCCTAGAAAATGGACTTTGAGGAAGTGTAGGTTTGTGGATGAACCAAAGCCATGAAAAAAGAAGATCTGAGGATAGAGATACTCTGTAATGCTTGTGACCAACTGTGTTACTAACAGTGTGCGGCCTAGCAAATGGACTTCGATGAGAAGGATTTTGTGTGGTTGACCCATAACCGTGATGTTGATTGTTGATGAAGTAGCAGGTGTCTACATAGCTTGGGGTGGGAGGGCACGTCTCCAAATAACCAAGCCGAATGCTGCTATGCTGAAATTGAAGAATGTGAAGCAAGTGTCTACTAAAGCGGGGTGGGAGGGAATGTCTCCAAAGGGAACCCACTCCGAATACTACTCCAAATTTAAAATGAGCATAACTCAATCAATATAACTCAAAATATTTATTATAACCTGTTTTTGGAAATGGAATGATCATTCTGCATCTTCTCATTTGTTTGAAATCGATATCTGGAGACACTGGATTCTCAAATTCACGCTGAAATTGTACCACCGTCACAAAATTTCTGAAAAAAATAGCTGATTGTAAATCAACGATAAATCCCTCGTTCAGACTCCAATTTGACTGATTTTTTTTTTTAATCAGGTGATTTTTTAAGGGGAGTGCAGATATGTAATCATTTATCTAAAATTTCCCACTAAAAACTGCAATAAATGATAGGAGATCTGTCGTCCATGAATTGTCGTCAGAAAAATCGCTACAACATTGTTGATTTTGAATCAGCGATATCTCCCTCATCCGAACTTCAATTCAGCTGTTTTGTTTTTTGAATTTGAGTATTTTCGCGCAAGGAATCTAGAACTGGTCTTTTTTGTTGTAAATTTTTCACCAAAAGTTTCAGATCTGATCTGCAAACTCGCCGCCCAAAAAAATTCATGGAGTTCGTTGAAGATTGCTGCAAAACATTGAAACTGAAATATGTTTCAAACCCTTATTCCCATGGAGGCGTAACCTGAATCTGATACCACTGATCCAGATCTTGGAGGGAGACCCCCAAGATCTAAAAATTTGAAATAGATCTAACAAAATCTGCAAAATTAGAATGTCAGAAAAAAATAGAGAACACACTGCAAATAAAACCACAAAGAAACTTGTTTTATTAAAACGGAGAATAACTGTAGAAGCTACACTGTGGTGGACAATTTGTCCTTTTACAAAGTGAGGCTTGTTATTTACAACCTTTTTTTTAGTTACAATACCATGGTTAGATACCATAGGTGGATACCATGGGTCAATACCATGGGTGGATACTACTTACAATACCATGGGTAAATTCCATGTGTAGATGAATACCATGGGTCGGTTTCATTTACAATAGCATGGGTAAATTCCATGGGTGGATGGATAACATGGGTGGATGCCATTTTCCATTCGGATCATTCCTCCCTCCTTAAGAAGAAATGGTCCCCATTGTGTGAAGTTCCCTCCCGAGAAGCCTTTGTTGAATATGAAGAGCCACTGAAGATAAGGGTTTTGTGTATTTAACCCTTAACTATGATGAATGAAGATCCAAGGATAGAGATACCATGTAATGCTTATGACCAACTGTGATATTGACAGTGTGCGACCTAGCAAATGGACTTCGATGAAGTGTGGGCTTGTGGATGAACCAAAGACATGACAAACGAAGACTTGAGGATAGAGATACCCTGTAATGCTTGTGACCAACTGTGTTACTAACAGTGTGTGGCCTAGCAAATGGACTTCGATGAAAAGGATTTTGTGCGGTTGACCCATAACCATGATGTTGATTGTTGATGAAGTAGCAGGTGCCTACATAGCTTGGGGTGGGAGGGCACATCTTCAAATAACCCAAGCTGAACATTGCTATGCTGAAACTGATGAATTTGAAGCAAGTGCCTACTAAAGTGGGGTAGGAGGGCACGTCTCCAAAGGGAACCCGCTCTGAATGTTGCTCTAGATTTAAAAGGAGCATAACTTGGTCAATATAACTCAAAATATTTATTATAACCTATTTTTGGAAATGGAATGCTCTGATACCACTGATCTGGATCTTGGGGGAGGCCCCCAAGATCTAAAAAGTTGAAATGGATCTAACAAGATCTACAAAATTAGAATGCAAAAAAAAAAAAAAAAAAAACCACAAAAAACTTATTTTATTAAAACAGAGAATAACTGTAGAAGTTACATTGTGGTGGACAATCTGTCCATTTAAATTTTTTTAGATCTTGGGGGCCTCCCCCCAAGACCCAAAACAATGATATCAAATTCAGGTTACGAATCCATGGGAATGAGGGTTTGAAGCATATTTCAGTTTCAATTTTTGGCAGCAATCTTCAGCAAACTCCATGAATTTATTGGGCAGTGAGTTTGCAGATCAGATCTGAAAATTTTGGTCAAAATTTTACAAAATATAAGACAAGATCTGGATTCTTTGCAAAAAAACCCAAATTCAAAAAAAAATCAGCCGAATTGGAGTTCGGATGAGGGAGATATCGCTAATTCTAAATCAGCAATGTTGTAGAAAGTGTTCTAACGATAATTCGTGGACGACGAATCTATTGTCATTTTTCATAGTTTTCTGTGAAAATTTTCAAATAAATGGCTATATATCTGAGTTCCCCTTGAAAAATCACCCAATTAAAAAAAAAAAATCGATCGAATTGGAGTCCGGATGTGGGCGTTATCATTGTTTTAAAATCAGCTATTTTTTTTTTCAGAAATTTTGTGATGGTGAGACAGTTCCAACGCGAATCTAAGAGTCTAGAGTCTCCAAATAGCGGTTTCAAACACATGAGAAGATGCAGAATAATCATTCCATTCCAAAAACAGGTTATAATAAATATTCCGAGTTATATTGGTCGAGTTATGCTCATTTAAAATCTAGAGCAGCATTCGGAGCGGGTTCCCTTTGGAGACGTGCCCTCCCACCTCGCTTTAGTAGGCACTTGCTTCACATTCATCAGTTTCAACATAGCAGCATTCGGCTTGGGTTATTTGGAGACATGCCCTCCCACCCCAAGTTATGTAGGCACCTGCTACTTCATCAATAATCAACATCACAGTTATGGGTCAACTGCACAAAATCCTTCTCATCGAAGTCCATTTCCTAGGCCGCACACTGTTACCAACACAGTTGGTCACAAGCATTACAGGGTATCTCTATCCTCGGATCTTCATTTGTCATGGTTTTTGTTCATCCACAAACCCACACTTCATCGAAGTCCAATTGCTAGGCTGCACACTGTCAATATCACAGTTGGTCACAAGCATTACAGGGATCTCTATCCTTGGATCTTCGTTCATCACGGTTATGGATTAACTCCTCTTCAGTGGCTCTTCATATTCAACAAAGCTTCTTAGGAATGAACTTCATGCAATGAGGACCATTGCTTCTTAAGGAGGGAGGAATGATTCGAATGGAACATGGCATCCACCCATGGTATTCATCTACTCATATTATCCATCCAACCATGGAATTTACTCGTGGTATTGTAAATGTCATTGACCCATGGTGTTCATCCACCCATTGTATTTATTCGCCCATGGTATTGTAAGTGACATCTATCCATGATATTCATCCACCCATGGTATGTATCCACCCATGGTATTCATCCACACATGGAATTTACCCATGGTATTGTAAGTGGTATCTACCATGGTATTGTAAGTGGTATATACCTATGGTATTGACCCATGGTATCTATGCATGGTATTGTAACTAAAAAAAAGCTATAAATAACAAGCCTCAGTTTGTAAAAGGACAGATTGTCTGCCACAATGTAGCTTCAACAGTTATTCTTTGTTTTAATAAAACAAGTTTCTTTGTGGTTTTATTTGCTTTGTGTTCTCTCTATTTTTTTTGGCATTCTAATTTTACAGATCTTGTCAAATCCATTTCAATTTTTTTTAGATGTTGGGGGCCTCCCCCCAAGATCCGGATCAGTGGTATCAAATTCAGGTTACACCTCCATGGGAATGAGGGTTTGAAACATATTTCAGTTTCAATGTTTTGCAGCAATATTCAACGAACTCCATGAATTTTTTGGGTGGCATGTTTGCAGATAATATCCGAAAATTTTGGTGAACAATTTACAACAAAAAATACCATATCTGTATTCCTTGCGCGAAAATACTCAAATTCAAAAAAAAAAATCGGCCGAATTGGAGTTCCGATGAGGGAGATATCGCTGATTCAAAATCAGCAATGTTGTAGCAATTTTTCTGACGACAATTCATGGACGGCGGATCTCCTATAATTTATTGTAGTTTTCAGTGGGAAATTTTATTCAAATGATTGCATATATGCACTCCCCTTTAAAAATCATTCGATTGCAAAAAAAAATCGATCGAATCGGAGTCTAAACAAGGGATTTATCGCTGATTTAAAATCAACTATTTTTTTAGAAATTTTGTGATGACGGTACAGTTCCAACGCGAATTTGAGAGTCCAGGGTCTCCAGATATCAATTTCAAACAAATGAGAAGATGTAGAATGATCATTCCATTTCCAAAAATAGGTTATAATAAATATTTTGAGTTATATTGACCGAATTATGCTCATTTTAAATTTGGAGTAGCATTCGGAGCGGGTTCCCTTTGGAGACATGCCCTCCCTCCCTGCTTTAGTAGACACCTTCTTCACATTATTTAGTTTCAGCGTAGCAACGTTCGGTTTGGGTTATTTGGAGACGTGCCCTCCCACCCCAAGCTATGTAGGCACCTGCTACTTCATCAATAATCAACATCACAGTTATGGGTCAATGCATAAAATCCTTCTCATCGAAGTATCCATCCACCCATGGTATTGTAAATGTCATTGACCCATGGTATTCATCCACCCATTGTATTTATTCGCCCATGGTATTGTAAATGACATCTATCCATGATATTCATCCACCCATGGTATGTATCCACACATGGTATTCATCCACACATGGAATTTACCCATGGTATTGTAAGTGGTATCTACCCATGGTATTGACCCATGGTTTTAACCCATGGTATCCACCTATGATATCTACACATGGTATTGTAACTCAAAATATAATTTCCACCATAATGTAGCTTCTACAATTATTCTCTGTTTTAAAAAAACAAATTTCTTTGTGGTTTTATTTTCTTTATGTTCTTCTTTTTTTTTTTTTTTTTTTTTTTGGCATTCTAATTTTGTAGATCTTGTTAGATCCATTTCAATTTTTTAGATCTTGGGGGCCTCCCCCTAAGATCCAGATTAGTGGTATCAGATTCAGGTTACGCCTCCATGGGAATGAGGGTTTGAAATATAATTCAATTTCAATGTTTTGCAGTAATCTTTCGCAAACTCCATGAGTTTTTTTTTGGTGGCGAGTTTGCAGATCAGATCTTAAACTTTTAAGGAAAAATTTGCAAAAACAAAGACCAAATCTATATTCCTTGCGAGAAAATACTCAAATTCAAAAAAAAAAAAAATCGGCCGAATTGGAGTTCGAATGAGGGAGATATCGTTGATTCAAAATTAGCAATGTTGCAACAATTTTTCTGATGATAATTCATGGATGGTGGATCTCATATCATTTATTGCAGTTTTTAGTGTGAAATTTCAGATAAATGGTTATAGATTTGTGCTCCCCTTGAACAATCACCCGATTTCAACAAAAAAAAAAATCAGTCGAATTGGAGTCCTGATGAGGGATTTATCGCTGATTTAAATCAACTATTTTTTTCAAAAAATTTGTGACAGCGGGACAGTTCCAGCGCAAATATGAGAGTCTATGATCTCCATATATCGATTTCAAACACATGAGAAAATGTATAATTATCATTCCATTTCCAAAAATAGGTTATAATAAATATTATGTGTTATATTGACCGAGTTATGCTCATTTTAAATTTGGAGCAGCATTCAGAGCAGGTTCCCTTTGGTGACGTGCCCTCCCACCCCGCTTTAGTAGGCATCTGCTTCACATTCATCAGCTTCAACATAGTAGCATTCGGCTTAGGTTATTTGGAGACGTGCCCTCCCACCCCAAGCTATGTAGGCACCTGCTACTTCATCAACAATCAACATCACAGTTATGGGTCAATCGCACAAAATCCTTTCTCATCGAAGTCCATTTGCTAGGTCGCACACTATTAGTAACACAATTAGTCACAAGCATTATAGGGTATCTCTATCCTCGGATCTTCATTTGTCATGGTTTTGGTTCATCCACAAACCCACACTTCATTGAATTCCATTTGTTAGGCCACACACTATCAATATCACAGTTGGTCACATGCATTATAGGGTATCTCTATCCTCGGATCTTTGTTTATCACGGTTATGGGTTAACTACACAAAACCATTCTCTTCAATGACTCTTCATATTCAACAAAGGCTTCTTAGAAGGGAACTTCACGTAATGGAGACCATTGCTTCTTAAGGAGGGAGGAATGATCTGAATGGAAAATGGCATCCACCCATGGTATTCATCTACCTATGTTATCCATCCACCCATGGAATTTACCCATGGTATTGTAAATGTCATTGACCCATGGTATTCATCCACCTATTGTATTTATTCGCCCATGGTATTGTAAGTGACATCTATCCATGATAGTCATCCACCCATGATATGTATCCACACATGGTATTCATCCACACATGGAATTTACCCATGGTATTGTAATTGGTATCTACCCATGGTATTGTAAGTGGTATCTACCCATGGTATTGACCCATGGTTTTAACCCATGGTATCCACCTATGGTATCTACACATGGTATTGTAACTCAAAAAAGGCTATAAATAACAAGCCTCAATTTGTAAAAGGACAGATTGTCCACCACAATGTAGCTTCTACAGTTATTTTTTGTTTTAATAAAACAAGTTTCTTTGTGGTTTTATTTTCTTTATGTTCTCTCTTTTTTTCTGACATTCTAATTTTGCAGATCTTGTCAGATCCATTTCAACTTTTTAGATCTTGGGGGCCTCCCCCCAAGATCCAGATCACAAATATAACTGCAAAACAGATGTTTTATACCTCCAGATTTAAACTGTCATAACTTGAGCAGCCGAAAACCTTTTCGCATGAAATGAAAGACGTTCCTCACTTTAACAGACGCTCCGGACACAACCGAGCGGTTCTACAAGCCAACAAATGTTCAGAAATAATAGATCTACAAAAAGACATTCTCATGCAATTAAACCGGCTCGGATTTTGATCAACAACGGACGCGGCCCTCAAAGTAGCTCTGATACCATGTAGGAATTTACAAGGTAATTTCCTTAGATCAAGAACCAAAGGTCATCACTCACAAACATATCACAAATTAGTACACCAGTATAATCACGTGGTTAAAACCCTCAAAGAGGGAAATAGTCCACGCCCTGAGCCAACACGGCCACTTCAGGCAATTTATTAATATAAAAAGAAAAGTTACATATGTTTCTCTCATAAATGGTTACCGGACAAATGACCCTCCATGCTCTTTAAATAGATATCATGGACCAATCGGGTGTTAAGCCATGGATCAAGTGTCGTTAATACCAAGGTGAGAGATAACGTTAGATTACTACAAATCATGACCGTCAGATTATAAGTTACAAATGTACATGGTAAAGAAACACACTTTACTTAAATCTACACTAGACTAAGTTATTCTTAACTATTTCCTATGTGTCGGAATATCCTAACAAGGAGTTTCAAAAAACTTGGAATGATTGTCCAAGACTTTTTGGAGATCTACAAAAATAGATGATTTTGATGTTGGAACTTCTAGTGAGCATAATTGTGCAATTATGCCTCATTGTTCTTTCTTTAGAAGCTTTTTCATGACATTAGAGCTGCCATCTTCCTAGCCTCTACACTCCGTAATTTGGACTTCATTTCTCTAAAAAATTAAGAAAGTTCTTGAAAATTAAAAGCTAACGCCCCCAAAGATTGCAATCATTGCAATTCTAGAAATAATATCAGCACCTCCCAAGAAATGGAAAGCATAGGACTATCTAACATATATTTCCTAATAGCTTTGATATTATGGTACCTATAATTTATAGTTCCTCCACAACCATCACTGACATTCTAGTTCTGGGTATAAGAATCAATTCCTAATCACCTTACAATGAATAAAATTATGGGGTACCACCAAATCAACACTATTACCTTTTTCTTCTTGATATGTCCTTCTATCTTGAGAGTATGAGGAGTGGTAATTCCTGCCAATGCATTACACGATATGGTCAGACTCATTTCTTCCTCTTCTAGGGTTGGTTCCTGGTGTATATCCTCTTTTTTTGAAGATTCTTATTCATTTTCTTCTTCCTCTTCACAGTCTATGTAAAATAATTTCTTCTCAGCACACTTATGACCTTTAGTGTATTTGTTATCACAACTGTAGCAAATCCCTTTTTCTCTTTTTCTTTCAATTGTTGTGGTGTCAACCCTGTAGGTTATGGAAGTCTAGAGTAGCAAATACTCTCTTTATAGAAGTGAGGTAGGCTCTTTGACGCCATAATTTTACATTCAATTTTTCTCGTTAACCCGAATGCTTCTCTCCCATGAATCAGTTCCAAAACGCGAACTTCATGTTGGATGTTATCCTTAAAGTACCTATGAAGAGATCAATCCCGTGTTCCTCTGGAATATCAGTTACCCTTATATTCAATTTTTGGAAGTCCTCAATGTGCTCCCCCACTGAATACTTTTGTTTGAGATTTATCAATTGGCTAAAGAAAGTGTTTCTCTTTGTATCCTCATAATGCGCTATCATTTCCTCCATAAAAATTGACCAAGTGACAATTTTTTTACGGGAGCAAAGCCATCAATACCATACAAATGCATTTTGTTCTAAATGTAAAGTTTCAATGCGTACCTTTTGTGTGTTTTGCACATTATTGAGATTAAAATATTGCTCCATCTGTAGTATCCATGTTACAGGATCCTTTCCACTAAACTTCCTCATATCCATTTTTGGAATATGGTGGTTCTTCCCTCCAACATTAGAGTTTATGAAATCATGATTAAAATTTATTTTGTTCTCATCATGAGTTTCCTCTACCATCTTTTCACCATTAGGAAACATTCGTTAACAACTTTGTCAAACCTTCCACATCTCGTTGCATCATCTTTCATGTTTCATTTTTCATCGATATTAGCTTCCATGTCATCCATCCTTAGATTCCATGCCAGCTTTCCATGTCATCCATCTTAGCTTCCATGCCAGCTTCCATGCCATCCATCTTAGATCTCATTTTCTTCAAACCATCCATCTTAGTTTCCATGCCTTTCTTCAAAACTTCCATGTCATTTTTTGTTGCTCTTTGCGAGAGCAAAATTTGTTGCACTTGCTCTTGTGATTTTGATATGTCATGTTTCCATTCTTCGTCTTCATGAGTCATAGTAGAGATTTATAAAGGCTTAATGGGTGTTGAATTCTTTTTAGGGGCCATTTTAGAATCCAATACTGATATCTATTCTACAATATGCCCTTGGAATCAATTCAACATGATTCTTCAAACAAGACTTATGCAATTCGGAAAAAAAAATACACACCTTTTACTTGCTTTTGAGGAGCTCTATATTGAAATTGAATTATTTCTGTAATTGTAGATCCTCAATATCTGAAATTCGACCTTATAGTATCCCTCTGAAGCTTCTTTCAAATGTCATAGGTCTGACCTGATTTGGATTCTTCCAAGCAAAGTTATGTCCAATCTCCCACAATGACCCAATTATGGACTAGTTCAGTAGAGTGAACTTGTATGACTTTCCACGTGTCATTGTTTCCTCCTTTGGCTCTAAAATTGATAGACAAGAAACCAAATTTTGTGTACTTTTGGCCACTTTTTACAGCATTCCAATCCAATGCTCAGAGAGAGAGTTATGAATAGTTTCCCATGATAACCTCTTTGAGATGAAATTCGGGAGCCTGAAAAAGACCTAACTTCCACAGATCATACCTTTGTGAAAATATTGCTAACCAAGCTCTGAAATGGAAGTACTATTTTCCTCAAGATTTGCTTCGCACCATAAAAATTTAAGCTCAAAGCCCTAAAATTATTTTTAGCACAAATTTCATGGATGACTTGTTTAGTTAAATTCAGAGTCATAAAAAGCCATATAACTGACAGATCATATCTCCAAAATATTAACCAAGCTCCTCAAATTTAAGTAATGATGTTCAGATGTCCCCATTTTAAAACTCAAAAATTTAGCTTCTAAAACTTCGTAGAAAAAAAGTTATAGCGAAAATTCCACGATGACCTGTTTGGAGCAGCGAAACCCTAGAATCCAAAGCTCTGATACCAAATGTTGTGTAACCAGCTCCAAAAAGAGAAGAAAAGAAATATCAACGCCTTAGAAATGAGCCACTTCGAGGGGGCAACCTCCAATACATTACATAAATGAACAATTCTTGGATGATACAATTTACAAAACCTCCTTTCTATATATAGGAGTCCATGGGGCCATAATGTAATCTGAATACCCTAATACACAAATTATACAATAATAAAATATAAGTTATACACAATAATAACAATAAGGGGGTTACACTAACAACAATAAGGGACTATACTAGTAATATAGGGACCTAACAAATAACTACTCTTCTTTTATGTGTATCAATCTAATTAAAATAATACTTTCTAGATCATATTTACTTTTTTCCAATGTAAATTTTGTAGAAATTTGAATAATAGATGAGTTATTCACCGAGATTATCCTGATTACACATTATTTGAGCTTCATGTATAATACATAACCTCTTCTACCATTGATCATCAATTTTCGGAATTAAAAACAATCGCATGCGCACATTGAACATTAATCAATCACACATATCAACACAGTATGTAATGGGGAAAGCTTACAGCTGAAAACCCCCAACTATCTGTATATTATAATGATAGAGAACATGTAACAATCATAGTACAAACTCCTCACAAGCTCTCAGCACTATCTCCAATTGTTACACACTAACTAGCTCATATATGAACAAGTCACAAGTTCAGCCCTCCACCCATAGTCTATTTCATCACGTAATCTAATATTAAAGAATGAGATCCTGTCTACTCAAGCTTTCTTTTACCGCGGCAATCCTCATTAGCAACTAATCATCAGGTGTAATCATACGCGATAGTCACAACTGATAGTAGACTCACCCTTTCACCCACCTCTAACACTTGTCTCCACTGAACTGTCCATGCACTGAGTTAACTGATGTGTTCTTTAGTTGATTTATGATTTAATAATTAGTGAATTAATTAATAATTAATTCACACCACTCATCACTAGTTTATTTATCAGTTAGACTAAATACAACTATTTCAACTAAGTTAAACCGAACACAACTCCATCAAATGTCTCATCAACTCCACCAAACTCTGCCACATGAGTTCTAACTAAAGTCAACCATGCAATAGCTCAACTAACCCTTAGGAAAAGCGTATTTCCTTCGTCACCGCATGTGCCACATCCGTAGCTCCTCGAACTCGAAGTGGCTCCAAGAGGCAGGATAAGATAATGTTTATAGTCCAAATATTATTAAGAGCTAATAATATTCAATCGATCTATTTTTAGATCGCGCTCTAAAATAGACTTTAAGAGTGTCTAAAAAAATAGAGGTCCATCTATTTTTTCCAACTTGACCAACCATCCAAAAATACCATCTTGCAACTCATAGACCATGATCCATATGTCTAAAAATAGGCATAGTCTAAAAATAGACTTTGCGACAAAAATCACCTGTGTGGCCCCCACCTAGTTTAGGTGATCACTTTCCAACTAGGATCAGGAAATATGTTTAAGGATGCCTCCTTCACTGTTTCTTGGTGCCATCTTCAACACTCCCTCTCGACAAGAAAGGATTGTCTTTGCATGCGACATGCAACTCCATGCATTCGCCCTGCAACCTTCACAAGCGCCATGCAACTCCATGCATCTGCTCTGCAACTCCTCTGAAACTGAATAGGCTCCAAACAACTCAATCAGTTTGATGCATCTATCATCAAATTCTTCGACTTTTGCTGGGCCCAATTGCACATGTCATCAGGAACCACTGCGATGTTGAACTCTTGCACCCATGCACTCTGCACTTGCTGTCAACTCTGATTCGCGCTCCAGTATCCAACACTGTCACTTTGATCTGCCTGCATCAATCCAACTGATCATGCTACTGCTACGCTATGGGCACCTCGTAGCCAGGTTCAATTCATGATATCCAAACCATCTCATGAATCCTGCCCAGAAATATCCTCTTGGGATTACTCATGCATGTCGCCCCACCTCTCACCTGGTGGTATAGCTGCATGCACTCCCTCTGCCCATCTGGCACGAAATTTCTCTGCATGAGTGGTTTTTTCCACTCCATGATCCTCATCTTGTGGCTGCTCCACATCCCGAGGTTCACTATTACCTGCATGCAAAACTTGCTCCCTCTCAAGCATCAATTGCTTTGATTTCTTTGCAATTTCCTAATGTGAGGAAGCTTTCAGAGATGATTTCACCATTTTAAGTCCGTAGAGATTCTTTGCTCGAATCCCAACCTTCTTGACTTGTCCCGTTGCCTTGTGCCGAAGGAAAAATTTTCCTTCACTCAAGACAACTTCATACCCTTTATCCTCTAACATTGCGACTGAGATCAAATTCTTCTTTAAACCTGGAACATGCACTACATCTTGTAAAAGAATGAGTTTACCTGACTCCCTCTGAAAGGTTATGGTACCAATGCTGGTTGCATTGTATCGTCCATTGTCGCCCAACTCAACATGCAACTGGAGATCTTTCTCCACCAAGTCACTGAAAAGATTCACATCTCCTGTCATGTGAAAGGAAGTGCCACTATCAAAATACCACCCCGATCCCAACACCAGACAATGCCACACATCAATAGGGATTCAACTCAAATTGCTAGGGAAGAGGCCTTTACCACTGCTTGCCAGAGCCGCTTGTTCTTCTTCTTCTTCAGGACAATTATAATGTTCATGCTCGCATGGGGAAAACACTTCACGGACATGGTGCACTCTTTACCATCCAGACCGGATTGAGAAGCATTCTTCTTTCCCTTCCCCTTCCTTGCTTTGGCAGCCAAAGCGCAATCCTCTTCATCAGATGCCTTTGATGAAGATCCATCCCCGGTACTCCGCCTTATCTCCTCTTGCACAAGATCCGACCAAAGTCGCTCCCATCCTGGCAATTTTTCCCGACCATTGACAGAGTCCTGATAGGAGTGCCAACTCTTCAGAAGCCCAAGGAGAGCCAAGCTCACCAATTCCTCATCATCCACTAACCTCGTATTAATTCTAAGTCTATCCCCGAGTGGGTAGACATTAAGCATACCGCATTAGCAGCATTCTTCTCCATCTTTATTTTCCCGAGTTTATCCTTGAGCG
>JAXQQM020076186.1:0-13819 GCA_034641835.2 Pinus albicaulis
CTTCCATAATAGCTTTCATGATCCGGATTTATGCAGGAACGCAACATAATAAACATATAAACATAAATGCAGAGATGCAGCGGAAATAACACTTCATTTCATTAATATCAAAGAACTGAAATTTGCTTACAGACAGAATGGAAATAAAACTAGCTAGGGCGCTGGTAGCTATCTCTGAGGAGAGATGTGGCGGCTACAGGCCTCTGAACTGAGTTACAATGAGGCTCGAGGGCCTATTTATTATTGAGAAACAATGGAGAACCATAAACATCCAAAAACCTAACCCTAGGAGATGAAGCGCCAAAACTATGGGCCCCGTTTGGGTAAATTGGTGTTTCAACTTCCTAGGGACGTAACTTTGGCATACTATCTCCGTTTGACGCTCATGATACATCATTAGAAAGCTCTATCTGAGGACTACAACTTTCGCCACAAATATCATTCTGAAATGGAATGACATTTGCTAGAGGCGCGATGCCCAAAAAACGTCGTTTAGGGCCTCAAAACGGCTCCGAAAGTTCAGGACCCGAAAAACTGCTAAAAATAGTAAGTTATGCCGAAACTGAAAAACTGAAAGAGACAATGGTGGGGGGTCAAGTGGAATAGGTGGGTGGCCACCAATATCCACCTGGATCATTCCTCCCCCCTTAGGAAGCAATGGTCCCCATTGCGTTAAGTTCATCCATGAGATGAGGAAATTTCTGCTGAACTTGGTCCCTGGTGAACCACTTTCCTTGGTGCAGGAGTTGGCCAGCTTTGACAACCCGATACAGTTGGATCTGCTGTTGACGAGTGTTCTTGATTTGCATGTCCATGATACAATCTGTGATGGCCTGTTCCATGCAGTCTGGGTTTAACTCTGTTGGTGTGAGTTGTTCTGCAATGTCCGAGGTGTCCAGCAGAGGTGGAAAGTAAGGACGAAGGCGATCCACATTGAAGACTGGGTGCAGACCAAGGAATGGTAGAATACTAAGCTCGAAGGCATTGTTACCTACAGCCTTGGTGATGGTGTACGGCCCGTATCGGAGCGGGCGAAGCTTGCGGTGAGGTCCAGTGAGGCGCTCCTTCTGCAAATGTAGCCATACTTTGTCGCCCACTTGGAAGTGGTGTGGCACCCGGTGTTGATCATGGCGCTGCTTGTACTTCGCATTGGCTCTGTCCAATATATCATGAACCTGTTGGCGGATGTGTTGAATGCGCTCGATGAAGCTACTTGCTTTGTCAACTTCAGACTGGACATGAGCTGAATCGACCTGAGCAGCTGCAAACGGCATGGCTATGTCAATGGGACATAGTGGCTGGAATCCCAAGCCCACCTGAAAGGGGCTATGGCCAATTGAACTGTGGAGAGCCCGGTTATAACTGTGTTGTACATAGGGGAGGCTCTCGTCCCATGTGCGTGGATGCTTTGAGTTGTACATGCGCAGAATGTGTACAATCATTCTGTTGACGACCTCTGTCTGGCCATCTGTTTGGGGATGGAAAGCTGTGGACTTGGTGAGCTATGTGTCCAACATTGACCAGAGGCTGGACCAAAATGTGCTGAGGAACCTGCTATCTCGATCTGATATGATAGACTGTGGGATCCCAAAGTGCACCCACACTCGTTCAAAGAAGAGTTTAGCAGTGGCTTCTGCTGTGATATTCTTCTTACAGGTCGCCATAATGGCCATCTTCGAGAATCTGTCAACGACCACGAAAACACAGTCATTGCCATTCTTAGTAGAGGGCAGGCCCGACATGTAATCCATGGAGATGGATTCCCACGGTCGACTAGGGGTAGGTAGTGGAGTATATAGGCTTTGCTTCTTGATGGTCGGTTTGGCAATGGCACAAGCAGTGCAGGATCTGATGTGCTTCTCGACATCCTTTCGAAGGTTCGGCCAATAGAAATACTTCTGTAGTATTGCTACTGTTTTCTCGACCCCGAAATGCCCAGCGACTCGACTGTAGTGTGCTTCCCATATCATCTTGGCACGCTCGCTTGAAGGAACAAAAAGGTGTCCCAGGTGACATAAAAGTGCATCTTGGAGGTGAAAATTTGGAACTTGCGTACCCCCCAAGAGTGCCTTGTAAGTGTGGCTAAATTCTGGGTCACTCTCATAGAGAAGCGGCTAATCAGAAGTCTCATGCCCACAAGAGTTGAGCACGGTGATGAGCGCCACGATCGGTGGTCGGCTGAGGCAGTCTGCAACATTATTGGTGCTACCCTTCTTGTACTTGATGTTCAAATGAAACTGTTGCAGATATGTGGACCACTTCTGATGGCGATTATTCTGCAACTTCCCTTGTGTCTGTATGAACTGCAGGGGCTGGTGGTCTGTGTGGATGATTGTTTCCTTCCCCAAAATGTAATGCTTCCATTTTTGACAGGCTTTCACAATGGAATACATTTCTTTGTCATAGGTGGGATAATTGCGAACTGTCTCAGACAATGTCTCACTGTGATATGCCACTGGATGTCCCTGTTGAGTAAGAACTACTCCAATAGCATAGTCGGAGGCATCTGTTTCGATCTCAAATGGTTGTTGCAAGTCTACTAATGTGAGCACTGGGGCTGAACAGAGGTGATTTTTCAATTCTATGAACGCCTTCTGTTGAGGTTCTGACCAAAATAATTTTTCTCTCGCTCCTCCCTTGGTGACTTGACTCAAGGGCCAAGTGATATGAGAGAATCCCAACACGAATCTACGGTAGAAATTAGCAAGACCCAGAAATCTGCGAAGCTCTGTTATAGTGGTTGGGGCTGGCCAATCCCGAATGACTTGGATCTTGGATGGATCCACATGCACCCCCCTTTCATCAATAATGTATCCTAGATATTGAACCTGGGTCATGCCAAACGTGCACTTCTCCAAATTGGCACACAAATTGTGTTGCTGCAGTCTTTGGAGGACTTTTCGGATGTGGTGAAGGTGCTCTTCCCAAGTCTTGCTGAAGATCAGAATGTCATCCAAGTACACCACTACAAATGAGTTGGTGAATGGCCGCAATATGTCATCCATCATCCTCATGAAGGTTGCGGGAGCATTCGTCAACCCGAAAGGCATGAATAGCCATTCAAAAAGGCCTTCCTTGGCTTTGAAGGCAGTCTTCCACACATCAGAGAGTTCAATTGGTACCTGGTGATACCCAGACTTCAGGTCAATCTTGCTGAAATATTTTGCACCTTTGAGTTGGTCCAGAAGGTCATCAATCCGTGGGATTGGGTACCTGTTCCGGACAGTGATCTTGTTCAGCGCCCGATAGTCAATACAGAGTCTCCACGTCCCATCCTTCTTCTGTACCAACACGATCGGGCTCCCACAGGGCGATGAACTTGGTCTGATGTGACCTTTCTGCAACAGCTCCTGAATCTGCCTCTTGATTTCATCATTTTCCAGAACAGAGCGTCGATAGATAGGTCCATTGGGTAGTGGCGCACCTGGGGTCAGATCAATCGGGTGCTTGACCTGGCAGTGCAGAGGAACCCCTGTGGGTGAGGTGAAGATGTCCCCGTACTCCTCCACGACCTTATCCATTTGTTGTTGTCGTGCAGAGGGGCCCTGTCTGGAGGTCGTGGCCACATTCTTCTTCTTGCCCTGGGGGCGGATCATCAGGAAAACGAATTTCCTGGTTTGGGAAATGAGCTTACTACATTGTTTTGCAGTAACCAAAGAGATAGTCGTAGGAGGTGGTACCTATGGTATCCTGTACAACTTATTTCCCAAAGTAATAATAACAGCACGAGGTCGAGACTCATACACAGCATGACGCTTCCACAAGTATGGTTGTCCTAATAATACATGAGAAACATCAATAGGAGCAACATCACATAATACCTCATCCGTGAAGGGCTTGATGCTATAGGGAAGGCGACACTGCTGGCTGACGCGGAGATCTCGTCCTTGGTGAAGCCACCCGGTGGTGTATGGATGTGGGTGAGCTGTGGTCGGCAAGCCCAACCGCTTCACGGCGTCTGCTGAAATGAGGTTCTTTTGGCTCCCATTGTCGACAATGAACTGTACAGGGGAGCCCTTTACCCACATCTGGGAGTGGAAGAGACGTTCCTCCTCCTCTGGATCTTCCGGTTCCTCCTTCTGGATCTTTGTAGTGGCAACAATGGCATTGGGCTCCGCATCAATAATCTGTTTCCATTTTTCATTCCCCTTTTTAGGTTCTGATTCGGAATCAGAGCATGCATCTGACTCAGAAGCCCTCATCTCGGCCACTAGCGACTGCTTGGCCCGACACTCACTTGTGTTGTGAGTGGAGCTCTTATGGAACTCACACCACTTTCCCGTGTCCTTCTTTGGCTTTGCGGTGCTGTTCTTTTCTTATGGCTTTGACGGGTTTTCTTTAGCCACCATGCCTTGGCTCTGTCCTTTGTTATGTGGTTTGGAAGCACCTTTCCCTTGCTTTTGATTCACAGATCCAAAGTCTCGCTTCTTCTGTTTGAATTTCTGCTCAATCTTGGCAGCATACTAGTATGTCGTACCAAGCGAGGAGATGTCGAGGAACTCCATTTCCTCCTGAATGTATCTGTGCAGACAGCTGTGATACTTTAGCACCAGATGTTTCTCTGAATCTTTGATACCCAATTTTGTGCGCAGGGTATGGAACAGATTCGTCAGCTCATGCACATCTTGATCCCTTTGTTGTCGCAGCGTGGTCCATTGTATGTACTTGTCCTCATAGCTCCCCACGGGATAGTACTGTTCCTTGACGGCGTCTCGGAAAGAATTCCAAGTTGGTACGTCCGAGAACAGAGAGGGTTCTGTCTGGTCCTTGTTCTCACAGTAGGTTTCCCACCAGTCCTTAACATGGGGGGTAGCTTTGAGGAGTGCAAAAATAATCTTCTCCCGGTCTAAAAAGTCATGAACAGAGAAATATCCTTCTAATAGATTCAAACATCTATCTATGGCATCTGCGTCTATTTGACCCTCAAATATGGGAATGTCAAAACACTACTACATTTGGCGCAAATTCCGACACTTGGTTCCGACGCTTTTGACCAAATGTCGGAAATTTCCCCAATTTTTTTCCATCCCACCCGAAACTGTTGCTATACCGACGTTTATAGAAAGGTGTCGCAATACTGACACTTAGAAAAGTGTCGCCATTGCGACGTTTGGAGGAAGACGTCGCACTGGCGACACTATGGCCCAACGCGTCGCTATTGCGATGACTACAAGTGCGACACAATGTCTAAGTGTCGTAATTGCGACGTTTGGAGGCCTTCATTGCAATAGCGACGCCTTTTCCGCCGTCGGTATAACGACACTTATATGCGCGCTAAAATACAAAAACGAAACTTATATGCACGCTACATAAAAATGATTTTATTGTTTCGTATCCGTCGCAATAGCTATATTAACGTCTGATATCACGCGCGCATCCGCCCTCCGCTCTTGCAAAACAGCATTCGCCCTCATCTCTTGCAGAACAGAATTTTCCCTCAGCATTCGCCCTCAGCATTCACCCTCAACTCTTGCAGAACAGAATTTTCCCTCAGCATTCGCCCTCAGCGTTCGCCCTCAGCTCTTCCAGAACAGAATTTTCCCTCAGCATTCGCCCTCAGCGTTCGCCCTCAGCTCTTGCAGAACAGCATTCACCCTCAGCTCTTGCAAAATGGTAAGTTCTTACTGCAGGCCCTTCCTCCTATAGTAGGGTTGACTCTATTTGGGTTTTTTGGTCAATTCCATTGGATTGTGTTAGGCTGTAGGGTTCTCTCTAGATGTCAAGAATCAAGATTCAATACCCTCTATTATCTTCATCACCCGATACAAGATTTAAATTTTTCCCAAAGAAACGCTTATTAATTTGGCAGCCATTATTTCTCCCTGCTTTAAAAACCCTACATTTAAATGAAAACAAGCATTGCATTTCAACTACAAAAATCTATTAGTGTTCAAATGTACATGTGTGCTACATTAACGTCTGATATCACGCGCGCATTTGCCCTCCGCTCTTGCAGAACAGCATTCGCCCTTAGCATTCGCCCTCAGCATTCGCCCTCAGCTCTTGCAGAACAGCATTCGCCCTCAACTCTTGCAGAACAGCATTCGCCCTCAGCTCTTGCAGAACAGCATTGTCCCTCAGCTCTTGCAAAATGGTAAGTTCTTACTGCAGGCCCTTCCTCCTATAGAGGGTTGACCCTACAGCCTAACCAAATAGCTCCACTTGAGAAAAAATTTCATAATCTTGGGGCTGGATATACTGCAGAGCAAACAATTGTAGTTATCATTCGTGCTCCAATATATTAATATACTTTTTACATTGAACTGAAGAAAGGGAAACAAGCAAATGCTAACCATCATACAATGCTTTGACATAAGAGTTTTGAGTGACATACTTGAAAAAAGAACTCATCGACTGATATTTATAATAATTTGAGTTATTCAAGTTAAACACAATGTCAAGAATCAAGATTCAATACCCTCTATTATCTTCATCACCCAATACAAGATTTAAATTTTTCCCAAAGAAACGCTTATTAAATTGGCGGCCATTATTTCTCCCTGCTTTAAAAACCCTACATTTAAATGAAAACAAGCATTGCATTTCAACTACAAAAATCTATTAGTGTTCAAATGTACATGTGTGCATCACGTGTGTAGGGTATTCCTTTTCCACTTTCACATTATCCAAGAATGTGTGCAATATAGTTCATATTTTTGTGATTTAGATTATCTTGAAAAAGGAAAGGTAAATTATTTCCCATGGAAAAAGAAGGTTTTCCCTTTTTACTACTGGAAATGATACAAAAAAGTTCCATTTATACCCGAAACTCCTATGAAACAGGAACCAAATAAAGGCCATGTCCTCAATGGACATCATTTGGCTTTGAAAATGGCCATTGCATAGTGTTGTTTCTTATATTACAGCACGATAGTTTCTTAGGTCATTTCTTGTTTCTTGAGATGAAAAACAACCAAAGAAATCGTGAAGATCCTTTTAA
Source organism: Pinus albicaulis (assembly GCA_034641835.2). Classification (NCBI taxonomy): domain Eukaryota; kingdom Viridiplantae; phylum Streptophyta; class Pinopsida; order Pinales; family Pinaceae; genus Pinus; species Pinus albicaulis. Next base: position 6,941 of record JAXQQM020076186.1, read on the forward strand.
GAAATAAATGACCATTTCTCAATCATATCTCAACTATTTTTTATTTTATTTAGTGGTTGCTTACTTTGAGATAAATTTGACACTTTTAAAAGGAATATAACATAAAAACACAAAATGGGAAGGAATTGATGATGTAGATGACCTTTAGTTGTTGTCAATTAAGAATTGATAATACACGATGCATGTTCTGTACTACAAACTAGATTCCTTCCCGGAGTTAGGACACAGAGTATTGAATCAAAGTTGTAGTTTCTAACTTCTTGTATTGGTTCATCAATCTTGAAATTCAGACATTGCATGTCTTCATTGCTTCATGTTTGAATAATTTGCATCATATCGTACGATAGGAAATTAGGAATTATGATTATTATTACTTTATGGATCTATTAAGTTACTTTTAAGTTTGCATGGTTTAGTGTGAAATTATTCTAGTCCCCAAACACATATAATCAAGGAATTATAACGTGATTTAAAACATTAAATATCAACAAAATCGTTTAAAGGATATTGAAAGGAAAAAGATGATGGAAGATAGAAAGTGCCTTACTTAAATGCTCTAAGGATTTTTCAATAGTTGCTCCAAAAGCTTCACTTCAAGGCCCTTCAAGATCGTCTCCAACAATGCTATACCATCAACTTCAACAATGTTGCTCCAAAAATGTCCTCGAGGTCTTCACAACAAGTTTACTAGAAGTTTCTCCAACAATATATTCAATAAGGTCTTCATTGTCAACTCGTCTCTTGTTTGGGTGCCTTAATGTGCAATGACATGTTTCCAGGACTGAATTCAATGCAAGGCATATTTGAAGCTCTAACTTTGTCGTCCGGTGTCTTATTATAAATTATTTCAGTTTTCATTTTGTGTTTTTAAGTTAGATATTGTTTTCAAGTTTTTACATTTATAATTTTATTGCAATGTGGCAGACTGATGAGAGCAGTGCAGGAATAACCCAGAGACGGGATGATCGCGGAAAGAGGCCAGCGGAAGAACATGTAAAGTGCCAGCATTGCTCTATCTTCAGGTATTTTAGTTATTTACATAATTGAAATAATATTAATTTTGTTCAAATATGCGGACACCTAGCCATGGTACGCCTGATGATTCCCTCTTTGAGGAAGAGATTTCTTCATCCCTATCTCCAGTGTTGTTGTTGCAAAAAAAGGCACGAGATGCAAGGTTGGAATTTAATGCTTTGATAGATGCGCCTCAAACACCTGAAATAGAAGAGAGGATACAACATCTTATGAGGCAGCTAAATAGATATCAGGTAATAATAAAAATTCAAAAGGATATTTTTTTTGTTCTACATGAGATGAATTGTGATAGTTTGATTTTTAATTTTTACATTGACTAAACTAACAAAAAGTTCTTTTGTATGTAGCGTTTTCTGGCATTTGCTGAACCTGGTGTTGGTGGTAGTGGGACACAAGGGCAAGAGATTGCCCAACAACCCTCTCGTACACCTTCTACTCCTTTAGGTGCTAGCCAAGAAACACACCCTGCCCAAGCAGACACCCAGCCAACCGCTGAACGTGTTGGCAATGATGAGGCCGATATGGCCAACTACATTATTGCGTTTCCTGGAGCTACACGTGTCAGCTCCACAGGGACCATTGGATGAGACCAGACATCGTGACTATGCGACTAGGTCAGCGGCGACAACTGGTGCAGCAGGTAAATAATCTCATTGCAATTTTTTTTTTAAATATTACCGAACTAGTTCAATGATATTTAAAAACTGACAATTAAAGTTTAATATTATCTATTTTTGTAGGTGATGCCCCGTCACTGGATGAGACCGGACATCGTGACTACGCAACTAGGTCAGCGGCGACAACTGGTGCACCAGGTAAATAATCTGATTGCATTTTTTTTTATTAATATTACCGAACTAGTTCAATGATATTTAAAAAATGACAATTAAAATTTAATATTATTTGTTTTTGTAGGCGATGCCCCGTCACTTGATGAGACCAGACATCGTGACTACGCAACTAAATTAGCGACGACAACTGGTCCAGGTAAATAATCTCATTACTTGATTTTTTTATTAATATTATCGAACTAGTTCAATGATATTTAAAAAGCGGCAAATTAAAATTTAATATTATCTTTTTTGTAGAGCGTGCCGTCTTGGATATTTGAGGAATGCGGCGAGATGATGGAGCTTAGTGAAATGAAGTCGCCTTCACTAAGTGGGCCCGTAGGCAAATTCGGGCGCAAAATCCATTTTGAGACTATGTCTATTTTTAGACATATGGAGCATGGTTCGGGGATTCCAGTTTGAGATTCTTGGAGTATGTGACATGTTCGTAAAAATAGATGAGACTCATATTTTAGGTTGAAAGAGGTCAAAATCTATTTTTAGACTGCCTCTCCTAAAAATATGGAAGTCAAATATTATTTACCCTTAATAATATTTTGACTATAAACAACAGTTTACTCTCTTGGAGCACTTCAGTTTGAGTCATGGAGGTGGCTCATGCAACTGACAGAAGGAATCACATGGTTCCTAGGGTTTGATGGCATCTTGCATGGTTGAATTCAGTTGGACTTCAGTGGCAGAAGTTTTGGAGGAGTTAACGGGACAGATAGTGGAGTTGTGTTCTGTTTATCTTAGTTGAACTAGTTGAGATTAGTTTAAATAGCTAATCAATTAGTTATGAGTGGAGTGAATTAAATATTATTTAATTCACTAATTAGTAACTCATTAGTCAACTCAAGAACACATCGGTTCACTCGGTCGTGATCGGTTCGGTGGAGACGATTGAAAGAGGTAGATGAAAGGGTGAGTATAGCTATTCAGTTGGAGGATCGGTTGTGCACTGAGATTTGCACCACACACTTGGAGGAATTGTCCATGACAATTGCGCGATCAAGCCAAGGAGATTCGAACCTTGGATCTCTACATGGAGAAGTAAAGAGCCTTGATTGCGCAATAGAGCGAGAGAGGAAAGGCAATTAGCGGTGAGTTTTGAACCAGTAACCTGTTCAAAACTGAGCTAGATTGTGTGTAACTGTATGAGAAAGTACTGAGTACTTGTGAGGAGTATTGTACTGGTTTTGTTACATGATTTCTCCATTATAATATACACAATAGTTGCAGGGTTTTCCGCTATAGGCTTTCCCCATACATACTGAGTTAATGTGTGAATGATTTGATGTGCGATTGCTTCTATTCTTTCTCTATTATTTCCGCATGTGATAATTAATTGTAGATGAGATTATGTGTTATGCATGCAATTCGAAATTGATGTGTAATCGGGTTAATCTCCATTGAATAAGTGATTTATTCAGCAAATTTCTACATGGTATCGGAGCAATATTAATTGTCGAGATCTATTACGGTGATTGCAAACTTATTTCCTCGGACAGAGTCTGCATACAGGCCAGGTAGCCTTCGGATTCATCTTTCTTCGGACAGTGAAAGGTCTGGTAAACACCCCTTGAAGTCAATCTCTAATTTGGAAATAATTTTTTCTCAAGTGTAGATCGGAAGCGATTGAGCTTGGAGCTGGGAATTCGAATTTTGCAGCAGTTTTGTTTTCTTGGTGCCGGAGTTGAAAATGTCTTTCAACGGTTTGCGACTCGAATATGCTCTTGAAGGCAGTTCGAATTATGTTGCATGGAAGGATCGCATGGAGGCAGTATTAGAAGATAATGGTCTGAAGGATTTCGTAGATACGGATGTCAAAAAGCCCACTGATCCTGCTGAAGTCGATGCATGGCAAAAGAAGATGGTGAAATGTCGAAGGATCCTGTTGGAGGGCGTCAAGGATCATATTGTATCCAGCCTGCATGGAAAGGCTTCTCCATTTCTAATGTGGAAAGATTTGACGGATCTATTCCAGAGTAAGAGTGACCAAAGGAAGCTGGCGCTCAAAGATAAGCTCAAGAACATCAAGATGGAGAAAGGCGACAGTATCGCCAAATACCTCACGAAGTTCACTCAATGCAGAGATGAGCTGGGAAGTGTGGGGGTGACTGTCGAAGACGAGGACATGGTCGACCTGGCTCTCCTTGGTCTTTAGAAGGCTTGGCACTCATATCAAGATAGTGTCAATGGTCGGGAGAAGCTGCCGGGATGGGAGCGCCTTTGGGCGGATCTCATGCAGGAGGAGATAAGGAGGACTACTCGAGATGGATCTTCATGAAAGGGAGCTGATGAAGAAAACTGCGCTTTGGTGTCCAAAGCAAAGAAGGGGAAGGGTAAGAAAACCTCTCATTCTGGTGCTAAGGGCAAGAAGCAGGATATGGAGAAAGTGAAGTGTTTTCACTGCCATGATCACGGACATTATGCTACCAATTGTCCAAAGAAGAAGAAGAACAAGCAAGCGGGAAGATCTGCAGATGGAGAAACTTTGGCTTCACAGTTCGAGCTTGACTTTTCACTGATTGCATGCTTGGTTTCAAGTGTGATGGGATCGGTGTGGTTCTTGGACAGCGGTGCGTCATTTCATATGACGGGAGATCGGGAGTTGTTCTCAAATCTGGAGAACAAAGATTTGGGTGTGCACATCGAGATGGGCGATGATGGTAGATACAATGCGACTGGTATCGGTACCGTATCCTTTCAGAGGGAGTCTGGTAAACCCTTTGTATTAAAGGATGTCATGCATGTACCTGGATTGAATAAGAACTTGATTTCAGTAGCGATGTTGGAGGATAAGGGGTATGATGTGGTCTTCAGCAAAGGAAAAGCCTTCCTGCGCAGTAAGACTACTAGAGAGACCCGGAAGATAGGGGTTCGAAATCAGAACCTTTATCAATTGCAGGTAGATGACTGCACAGCTATGGCATGCAAGGCGAGAGAAGTGGTGAGCCAGGATGATGAGGGCGAACTGTGGCACAGGAGATTGGGCCACCTTCACCATGGAGCTTTGAAGATTCTACAGCAGATTTCTACTGGACTTCCTAAGGGCACTCTTGCGTAGTCAGATCAGTGCAAGGGGTGTACTTTAGGGAAGTATGTGAAAGCCACCTTTCACGAGAAGGATAGTCGCGCCATGACAATCCTTGAGAGAGTTCACACAGCGTGTGTGGTCCTTTCTCAGTTGCTTCGACAGCAAAGCACAGGTATTATGTGATCTTTGTTGATGATTTCTCTCAAAAGTGCTGGATCTTCTTCATGCAGAAGAAGAGCGATACATTCACGAAGTTCTGTGAGTTTAAAGCACTGGTCGAGAAGGAGTCGGGGAAGAAGGTGATTGCTCTAAGGAGTGATAATGGTGGTGAATTCATCTCGGCTGAATTCAAGGAGTTCTGCAGCGCAGAAGGGATTCGGAGAGAGCTCATCGCACCCAATAACCCACAGCAGAACGGGGTGGCTGAGCGGAAGAACAGAACGATCGTGGGTGCTGCACGGGCGATGTTGCATGATCAGGGCCTACCCCTTCACTTGTGGGCTGAGGCATGCAATACAGCAGTGTATGTGCAGAACCGTTGTCCTCACAAGGTTCTTGGCATGAGTACACAGGAGGAGGCTTATTCTGGCAAGAGGCCTGATATTTCCCATTTGCGGATTTTTGGTTCTCCTGTCTACATGCATGTGACGAAGGATGCGAGAAGGAAGCTGGATCCAACTGCTAAGGTTGGAATATTTGTGGGGTACACTGATACACCTCACAACTATCGGGTGTATTTGTCAGACAGTCGCAAGACTGTTGTGCGACGGGATATAAAATTTCGGGAGGAGAAAGCCATGCAGTGTTCGCTTGAGAGGGAGCTACACTTGCATGCAGATGAGGAGCTGTTAGTTCCTAAGGAGGAGCTTCCGGATGTGGATCAGCCACAAGAGGAGGTTTAGGAGGTGGAAGAAACCACCCAGGCAGCGCCAACCATCAGAGGGCACATGCGCACTACAGAAGCTGAGCGACTGGCTCGGGATGCAGAGAAGGTTGTAGGACCACCTACAGCACAGCGCAGACAGAGACAGTCACCGGATCGGTACACTGGATACATGGCTCTTATGAGTCGATGTGTTGTGACAGAGCCATCCTCTTTTGAGGAAGCTGTGGAGGAACCCGCATGGGTTGATGCCATGATCGAAGAATATGATTCGATCATCAGGAACAGTGCATGGGAGATTGTCCCAAGACCGGTTGGGAAATCAGTGGTGGGTTTGTGATGGATCTACAAGGTGAAGCAGGCGGCTGACGGGAGTGTGGAGAAGTACAAGGCGAGATTTGTCGCCCGTGGCTTCTCACAGATCGAGGGGATTGACTATGAGGATACCTTTGCACCTGTCGCAAGGTACTCTTCCATACGGACGATCCTTGCTCTCTCAGCGCAGATGGGGTGGCACATTCATCAGATGGATGTGAAGACTGCGTTCCTCGATGGAGTTATTGAGGAGGAGGTGTACATAGAGCAGCCTGAAGGTTTTGAGATCTTCAGCAGTGAGTCGCATGTGTGCCGACTCAAGAGAGCACTGTACGGGCTGAAGCAAGCACCTCGTGCTTGGTACACTGGGATAGACAGCTACTTCACCGGGCTTGGATTCTCCAAGAGTGAGGCGGATCCAAACCTGTACCAGATTGTGGTGGAGGGGAAGCTGTTGATCATCGTACTGTATGTAGATGATCTGATTTTGACTGGCGACGAGCGGTTGATACTTTCATGCAAGGATGATCTTGCACGAGAGTTTGAGATGAAGGACCTGGGCATCCTTCATTATTTCCTGGGATTGGAGATTTGGCAGCGCAGTGGAGGACTGTTTGTTTCTCGGGGCAAGTATGCCCGGGAGATTCTGGAGAGGTTCAACATGCAAGGCTGCAAGCCTGTTGACACTCCTCTTCCTGGTGGTTGGAGGAAGGAGGATGCTACTTCAGCGGAGGTAGTGGATGCCACTGTCTATCGGCAGTTGGTGGGGTCGCTTA
>JAXQQM020062298.1:0-52533 GCA_034641835.2 Pinus albicaulis
CTTGAGTGTAGACTGTTTATAAGGCTGAAGACGAAGATAGATTAGATCATCCACCTCAAACTGTCTCTTTATCGAACCACGATCTGCATACATATTTTGCTGATTTTGGGCAGTAGAAATGTTGTCTTTAAGGGCCCGAAGTATGTATTGATTCTCCTGAATCCAGTCCTTTGCTCTAGGAGCCTTGCTTTCTCCAAACATGATATCAAAAAATGAGAGTGCATCATACCCATAAAGTGCACGAAATGGGGTCATACCAATGGATATGTGGTAAGTGGTGTTGTAACAATACTCCCCCAAATGGAGCCAACGCAGCCATGCTTTTTGCTGCCCTACAACATAGTTTCTCAATTAGCCTTCCAGCTACTTGTTCACTATTTCATTCTGTCCATTGGTCTGTGGGTGGCAGCTGGTACTTGGTGTCAATTTAGTCCCCACTAACCGGAAAATTTCTTGCCAAAAGCCACCCATGAAGCGGCTATCCCGATCACTCACTATGGTCCTTGGGAGACCATGCAGTCTAAGCACATCTCTAAAGAAGAGCTCAACTACCTGTGAAGTAGTATAATGTACAGAAATGGAAAAGAAGTGTGAATACTTGGTTAGTATATCAACAACTACAAAGATATAATTCTTACCCTAAACAATAGGTAGACCGGTGATGAAGTCCATGGAGATGCTTTCCCATTTTCCATTTGGCATGGGTAGTGGCTACAATAATCCGGCAGGATGAGTGTGTTCTCCCTTATTTTGCTGACAGACTAGGCACTCCTTGATATGTTGGAGTACATCCTCCTTGAGACCCTTCCATGAGAATTTCTCCCTTATGGCCCGATACGTCTTTGTGAATCCTTGATGCCCTAAAAGTGGGGAATCATGTGATTCTTGCAAGATCTTCTCTTTGAGCTTAGATTTATTGGCCAAAAATCCCCGGTCCCGGTAATAGATGACTTCATCCATTACTCTATACCACTCATCAACTATCACCCCATCAAGTATCTTACATGCAAAGTTATCCTTGCAGTACTCAACCAACAGTTGAGCCTTCCAATCTGTGTCCATGCCCCTCAAGGATAGCGTTGTTGGTCTCCTGGATAGAGCATCAGCCACTATATTGCTCTTCCCCTTGACATACTTTATGTCAAAGTCGTAAGCTTCTATTTTTCTTACCCATTTTTGTTGTCTTTCTTGGAGCTACTTTTGTTCAAGAAAGAATCTGACACTGTTATGATCAGTTTTCACCCTGAATTTATTCCCCACCAAGTATTTCCGGAATTTTGCTAAGGCATGCATGATAGCCAACATTTCTTTATCATATATGGGATATAGCCTTTCATGTGGTAGCAGCTTCCTACTCTCAAAGGCTATAGGATGCCCTCCTTGCATCAAGACTGCTCCAATCCCTTCACCTGATGCATCACATTCTAACACAAAAGGTTGAGAGAAATCAGGTAAAACTAATACTGGGAAACTACTCATTACCTCTTTGAGCTTATCAAAATCCCTCTGTACTATAGGCATCCAGATGAAAGCTCCCTTCTTCGTTAAGTCTGTAAGTGGTGCTGCAATTTGAGAGAACCCTTTGACAAACTTCCGGTAATATGTGCATATGCCTACAAATCCCGGAGTTCTGAAACATTTCTTGGCTCGGGCCAATCCTTGATTGCCTAGATATTTTCTTCATGCACTCTTACTCCATCCACCCCAATGATGTGGCTTAAGTAGAGCATCTCAGTGAGGCCAAACGCACATTTCGAGAGTTTAGCATAGAATTGTTGCTCCTAGAGAATGTCTCAATATATTGCAAATGTTCCTCCCATGTGCGGCTGTAAATCAGAATATCATCAAAGAATACCAATACAAACTTTCTTAGATGACCACAAAATATGTGGTTCATGCAAGATTGGAATGTTGTTGGGGCATTGGTCAGACCAATTGGCATCACTAAGAACTCAAAATGCCCATAGTGACATCTGAATGTTGTTTTGGGAATGTCTTGATCTCTTACCCTGATTTGGTGATCCGGATCTTAATTCAATATTGGAGAAATACTTGGATTCTCTAAGCTCATCCATCAGCTCATCGATCCTGGGAATTGGGTATCTATTCTTCATGGTATTCTTGTTTAGTGCTCTATATTCAATGCACATCCTCAATGTTCCATCCTTCTTCTTAACCAAGACCACTGAAGATGCAAAAGGGCTAGTGCTAGGCTGGATATGACCTAGGGCTAGTAGTTCTTAAATGACCCTTTCGATTTAATTCCTATAATATTTGGGATGTCTATAAGGGGTAGTAATCACAACTTGAATCCCTTGATCTAGCTCAATAGTGTCCTCAAATCCCCTATTAGGAGGTCTCCCCGGTGGAATATCCCTAAATACTATAGAATACTGGTCTAAGAGAGCTTGCACATCAGGGTGTACTGGTGAATCCTTGACTCCAACTTCAGATAAACGCAGTTCTACTGCCCATTATATGTCTCCTATGCGTAAGTCTACCTCCATCTTGTGAGTTGAAACAATCTGATGGGGGTAAGAGTGCATCCCTTTGATTTTCTGATGCTTACCATCCTCCTGCCCTATCCATTTCATATCTAGAGTCTCCCAATCAATGGTGACTCTCCCAAGAGTGATCAGCCATTGGACACCGAATATGACATTGGTGTCAAGAATATCAACCAAAAAAGAGTGGTCTGTCATAGTGTAGGTTCCCATAGTGATAGAAAATTCTGGAACATACTTAACACACTGCAAAGTTCTGGCTCCTGGACCAAAGATTGAAAATCCTTCAAAATTTTCCATATGGATTCCCCTCTTCTTTACAAGTTGTGAATAAATGAAGTTATGAGTATCTCCACTGTCTACTAGCACCAATACTCTTTGCCCCATAATAGTACCTCTAACTCTTAAAGTCAGATATTTAGGGACACCCCTCAACATTGCAAGAGCTCCTCTCCTTGGAGCAAAAGTTTTTGCTGCATCTTCTGTAGGTACCACAGCACTGGCCCTCTCCTCTTCTTCAGAAAAAATCTCAATATAATTAGCCTTACCTACAACACACTCATGGTTTGGCTCCCATGGCTTATGAAAAGTGAGGCAAAGTTTTTCCTTCCTTAATCTCCTCTGTTCATGGTCAAGAGGTGCCTTCTTTGGCCATGAAGAATCCTCCTACTACAGTAATGCTTTTTCTTTGGGCAAAGCATGTTGCAAATCTCTAGCCTTCTCCACAACCTCAAGGAATGTAGTTGGCTTGGTGTATCTTACCAACCCATGCAATGGTTCAGTCATCCCATCAATAAACATACATACCCTTCTTCTCATAGTAAGGTTGGATACCATTACTGAAAGTTTCAAATACTCATCAATATAACTTCCAGATCTCCCTTTTGTTTGAGCTTGGTTAGCTCAATAAAGTGGACATCTGAATCTCTTGGATCAAATCTCTCTACTAGTCTCTTGGTGAAGACTGAGTATGAAGTGATGTGAGCATGCCCTAGTGTAGTTATCCAATGGAACCACCATTCATGAGCCTCCCCTTCTAAGTGTAACGCAACTATTTTGATAGCTTCTATTTCAGAAGCTCTATTGAGCTGAAAGTAAGTATCCAGCTACTCCACCCAAGCCTTGGCTGTGCACTTAGGTGATCCATGATATACAGGCAAGAAGAATCTCCCCATACTACGTTGTGGGTCTGATTCCTGCATCCATCCTTCCTTCTTATGTTGATAGCAAGATCTCCTCCCCTCCTTGATCTGGTAGAATTCTTGAAAGCTCAAGTGTTCCTTGAATCTTTAGGATTGGGACTCATACTCCACAAAGTAGCCACCCAGGTTTCTTCCTCCCGTCCTTTAGATAAGAATTAGGGCATAGTGGAGCATTGTAGTGAAGGATGAGTGGCTGATTGTTCCACAAAAAATGAGGTGCTGGTGCTTGCTTCTTGGTAAAACCCCCTAGGGCCTTCTTTATGCCTCATCTCCTTGAGATCTCTTTCAATGTTCTGCATGTTTTGAAGAAGGATCTTTGAAATATCTTTCTCCTCCATACTATAGATATATTGTTCCCACAAGCTGAGCCAAGAGCAGTGCTCCGATACCATTATAATATTCCTTTTTAGGAATTTCTACAATATGGAGAGTGAAAACGTTGTTTTCAGAGATTTATGTCACAAAACTACAAAATAGGACTTGGATCCTTTATATTACACTTAATAACCCTTACATATAGAGGGAGTAGAAAAAAGTCGTTCAATCTATGTTAAACAGATCTCCCCATGCCAAAACACCTTAAAACACCCAAACCCCATGACTTCAGCAAAAAGAAATTCTGAAGCATGTAACAACATAATTATGAAAGGGTTTCTACAAAAAAATATGTTTCATAATAGATCTAGAGATTTCATTAATCAAAGAGCCAAGAAAATGGAGATTTTAGCCTCTTTTACAGAAAATAGAGAAAACTCGACAAGGGTTTCACAAGAGCACAAGTACAAAATGACATCTCTGCATAAAATGAAGCAGTTTAATACAAAATCTGTATATGACATGGCTGAAAAATACATGAAAGTACATAAAAATGGCTGAAGAGCATCCTTACTAGCCTTCTAGGAGAGAAAAATCCTCCTTCTCCAAGAAACTAGCTCCAAATCAAGGGATTCGACCCTACCACTACATCATCTTCAGAAATGACACAGTTTCTACAAGAGACGACACTGTAGGAGTTGGTGACTTCTTGACCCCAAGTCAGATAGTGGAAATGTAGCTCAGAATTCCCCTCTTAGATCCCTTAAACAAGTTGAACCAAGAAAGAGAATGGAACTCCCGCATGAGAATCCCTTGCACTAAACAGTGCAACAAACCCAGCTAAACAGCTGAAGCATGAAAAAAGTCATAAGAATCAAACATAGACAAGATTCTGAATTCCTCTCATGGCTGCTATACCTTCCTCTTTATTCTTGGTGAGCCTCCTTACCTTGGGCCCCACACATTCATGAGGTTACTTCATTGCAAAGAGTCCTCCCTCAAAACTGTGTTGTTCCCATTGGTTTCCCTCCTCATTTAGCAGCGTTGTTGACCTAGTCAACAAGGTTATAGTCCTCATGCATTCCCCCCTTTTGACACCAAGGGTGGTTTATTTGGCCTTCTTATTCAAACTCCTTTTCACATAGGGAATGTTTTATTCCTACTAAAGAGATCTAAGGGTCTCTCTACCCCATTTATTCTTCTAACCTGCAAAATATAGCAACATATACTATTCCAACTAATTGGGAATATTACATTTATCAATATAAAAAGCTATTATACTCATGAAGATAGTGATGATTTATCAAATAGTGAAGAAGGAGAATCTGATCAAGATATTAGACTGCTCATGGCTTTTGAAAAAGACTCTAGTGAGGCTAAAGATACTTTTATGGATGCATTACAAGAAAAGTATTTTCTTGAATAAATAAATCATCTCAAAATATGTTTGGAAGAAAAAAAATTATCATAGATACTCTAAAGAATCAGCTTATAGAAAGGGAGAAGCACAATGAGAAATTAGAATGTGAAATAGTAAGTCTAAGAAAGGAAATTGAGCAAGTGAAAACTTTAAATATTAGATTTGCTAAAGGATTTGAAACCTTATATGAAATTATCAATGTACAACGCTCTCCTCTTGTAAAGATAGGTCTTCAATATATAAGAGAATCCTCTCAGTCTTCAGCACCAAACTATCTAAATGCAGCTAAATCCAGCCAAAAACATGTTGCCACTCAGCAAAAGAACAAAGATACCACCCAGGTAAAGCATGACCACTTCAATTCAAGGAAGAACAATAACAGAAATATCAATTAGCAGGTAAACATAAATAGAAGGTTTCATGATCACAAAAATTTCTTCTTTAATTAACAATGTTTCTCGTGTCATAATTTTGTTCATAAAGTTGCTCAATGTGTTGCATACAAAGCCATCATGACCAGAGAAGCAAGAAAGCAAAGAAATGAGGCTAGAATAAAGAAGAATACATATAACAAACTTTCTCCTCTTCAAAATGAAACTGAATGTTCTTATTGCAATAACTTTGGACATGAATAATTTGAATGCAGGAGCAAACTTTATCCAAAAGAGCATATACCTTCAAATTCCAAGGTATGGAGAAAGAAGGAATTACACGTTGAAAGTTGTGGCATAGCTTTATTTGCAGAAGGGGAATCAAATCTGTTATCTCAAAATTAGACCCTAAGTAACTATTTCAAACCAAACTTTTAGTTGAGGCTTAGCCTCCTCAACCTGAGAGGGCTCTCTCAATAGGTTAATGATTTGCAAATAAAGATCAGATGGCTAACTCTGTGAATAAACTGAATAAAGTGAATAATTGGTTGTACTAATAATCAACAAACATCTATTGGGTAAATGGAGTCAAATGTTCTTTCACAAAACATAAATATCAGTTTCATATGGAAGTCAGGGCATTTCAGGGTTTAGATGCATCAATAGAACAGTAGGACAGAGAATAAACACAGTTCATGAACATATGAAGGAAGTTAGAGCACCTTCAGTGAATTCTAAGTAACATACATTCATGCCACTACAAGTAATTTAAAGAGAAACATCACGAGACAATCAAACATCCATAACCCTTTCTGAATCCTCAGTGATGAAATAAAACTCTCTGTATTAAGATAAAAACACAGTTCTCTGATATCACAAAAAGTATGTTTGTTCAATGAAATTTCCAACATTTTTTATTTTTTATTTTTTTATTTTTTTATTTTGAGTGATGAAACAAAACTCTCTGTATTAAGATAAAAACATAGTTCTCTGATATCACAAAAAGTATTCTTGTTCAATGAAAATTCCAACCCTATGCAATTCTATTTCTTTCCTCTTATAGAGTGGTCATTACATCCTTGGATTCCTTCCAAACATTTGAGAAGCAATTCGAATTTGACACCTATCAACTTCTAAACAAACTTCATTTACAAACTGACAGTTAAACTGTCTGTCTTATAGTCCTAATACAACTAGGACTAAAACACTATTTATTATATCTTAACAACCTTTAAAAACCTTATCTAATCATTAAAAACTATGCTTGACAGCTATTTCTTCTAGACTTCAACCATGATGTTGTTTATCTTCTTGTTGTTAGACCCCATCAACCTGCTTCTTATCCATTCTTGCAAAATAGGAGCATGTTTCCTGTATAATAGCTGAATGTCTCATTTCTATCCATTCGAACCAACTGCTGAAGAACTGGTGCTCAAAACATGTGGAAAATGTCTTATAACCTTCATTTGAATTTGACCTTCCAGCTGTGAAAATCCCGAACCTTCAAAATGGTTAAAAAACTATCAATACTGCTGCACTACGAAACTGCTGAGTCTGCTGTTTTCGTAGCACTGACTTTTCCTTTTAAAATCATGCTTCAAACCTCCATTTTTATGTGCAAAACCTTCTAGATCTTCATTGATATTCTACATCTACCTCCCACTATCATCAAAGCTCAAAACCAAACCCTTTTCACCTTTGAAAATTGCAAAAATTCTTCAAACTGCATCCTACAGTAGTTTCGTAGCGCGCTACAAAACTACTGTGTGTCACCTTCACTAGTTTCATAGCGCGCTACGAAACTGTTGAGTCTTCAATTTTCACAGCTTCTTTCAAAAATTTTATTTTTCAAACCTTTAATACTATATTTACAAGTGTATATTAGCTTTCATAACCCATAAACATCAACTTTAAACAGCTCCAAAAATGAGATATTACCACATAAACTCAAAAATTTGTTAAAGGATGACACTTACTGTTTGCACTTATTTTAGCTGTGGTTGATCTTCAAACTGTGCTAGCTGTATTTCCAGGTCTTCTACTCTCCTCTTAAGCCTTCTATTGTTTTCCGTTAGCTTGATATTGACCATCCTAATGATTTTTTCTTCTTTGATTACAGGTAGGGTCCATATGAAGAATTGAGCTTGACTATCAATTAATTCAGGGTTTGGATTTTTCTCCAACTCCCACAGTCCTTTCATCCTTTCAAATTTTTCTCTTTCTTCTGCATGCACTCTCACCTTTTTCAACAACTTATCAATCTCATTATTTTCAAATATGAGTTTGTCTTTGACATCTTCATAGCTGCTCTTTTCCTTCTAAATATTGAAAACCCTGTTTCTGTCTTCTTCAGGCATTGAAAATGATGTATTTGTGGTTTCTTCAAAAACATTAGCACTTTCACCTCATGTTTAATCTATCTCCATGTCTGACTATTTCAACTTCTTGGAGTGCCTAGTTGAGTGTTTTCTGGGCTTAAAGATAAACTCTACCACTTCATCCTGAAAATCTAACCTTTTGGATGTCTTCAATTTCTTTGATTTGCTGCCACCTGTATCTAGTTTGATAAAGTTTTCTTGTACTAGGGGAGACTCTTCAATGTCAATAGCTTGAAGTATATCATTCAAATTACCTCTTGACCCATCTGTAACTACAGCCTTACTCTTTTCCTTTAACTTTTGACTCCTAGTCAACTTGTTTTGATCTGTTTTACTAGTTGACTGTTCTAGAATTGTCCCCTTAACCAGAGCTTTCTTCTAGGCAGATTTAGTAGTATCTTGGATATTCAATTTTGTTCTTATCATTGGTTCTTTAACTTTTTTCTGGGGCTTGAGCTTAACAAATATTCTTGAATTTGTTTCTATAGGGGTAGTAATCTTTGATGGAGTTTTTTCTTTAGCTTGAGGACTAAGACCTGTTCCTTCAATCCCAATTCTACTCAAAAAGAGGAATTCAACCCAATCTCTATTTTCTTTCTGCAGCTCATTTAAGACTATTAACTTGACTAAGCCATGGTGAAATAATGAGGTTTCACATGACTCAACTTTCATTTGTACCTTATCAGACATCTTAGCCAAACTTATGAAAAGATAAAAAGGTAAATCTAGAGATATCATCCCTGTGAAATGAAGCAAGAGTTTAAAGTGATACATATACACCTTGTGGTATCTCCCTTCACAGCTGAATTACCTCTAAATATTATAGAGCATATTGGAAAATGTATCTTTGACATAATTTCTTGGCACAAATTTGTTCAAGTCAACCTCTATAAACTTTGGTTTTAGAAAGATTTTGCAGGGTACCATGTCAAACTTGAAGTTTTTAAACCACCTGTCTTCTCCTCTTGGAATTTTTGTCACTGCTAATATCACTTCAGGGGAAATTGGTAAATTGAGGAATCCAATCTTTCAGTTTGATCCTGTGAATTTTATGGCAAATTCCTTGGTAACTTAAATGTGCCCTCCTTGAATTTCTTCACAAAACCTCCAGCAACCTACTTTCTTAAAGGCTTCTTCAATGAACTTGTCTTTTGTAAGGGCTTCTACAACTTCAGGTTCTGTTATTAGGCAATGACCAGACCTTTGACTCCTTTCTTTAGCCATTTTCTTCTTGAAAACCTTGTATCTTCAGAAATATGTGATAATCCCTCTGAAAACCCTGTGTCTTCAGAAAATTAGCAAATTAGCAATCAGAGCTTCGTGTTGAATGAACTGCCTCGCTTGGTAAATGAGTTTAGCCTCGCTTGATAACAATTATGCTTCCACCAGCAATGAATTTCAAACTCACTTTATAGTAAGTTTTGAAAATACTGATATAACCTAAATTTGAATGAGCAGCCTCGCTTGAATTTGTTTCAGTTCTACCTCACTTGAAATATAGTTTCATAGCCTCGCTTGAAAGCATTACAACCTCGCTTGAATTTTTTTTAGTAAACTCAGGTCTTTCACCACTAATTTTTTCTTCAAAACATAAGCATGCATGCGCTATTGTCTTGCATGAGACAAATGAAGTAAAAAATGGCCAACTGTTTTTAAATTTGAAAGGACCAATAACAACTGACCCGTAATCAATGACAAATGACCCCTAATAATTACAATGAATGGTTTCATGCATGAAGGAGAACTCGTGGATGACACCTAATGATGAGGAATTTAACTGTATTTGATAGATGTGACTGCTCAAATGCAAAACCGAGAATCCTTGATTTCGTAGTGCATGATTTGCAAATTCGGGTTTTTGTGCTACAAAATCACCAGCATTTTCGTAGCGCAAAATCAATTTTTTACACTGAGCGCGCTACGAAAACGTGGTTTCGTGGCTTATTCATCAAATTTTCGAAAAAAAAACTTGAAAAATGGGTTTCAAAACATGACATAAAATCTTTGAAAAATGAAACAAGGTTAATGAACATTGTTTGGAGATGGAATGAGACTTTTAACCCATGATCTAGACCTTTAAAAATATAAAAATGACTCTAACCCTATCTAGCATTATGACTTAGAAACAAGTGTAACAGACCAAGTTTCATAAATTTGTTTATAGTGATAAAAAAATCGATGGTGCATTGATATCGGATGCTCAAAACACATGACAGGTGATAAAAATAAACTCCTTTCATACAATGCTCTAGAGAAGGAAAAAAATGTTACCTTTGGAAATGACTCTCCTACTGTCATTAAAGGAAAAGGTTCTGTTTTTCTAAAAGAAAAGGTGAAAGATAACAATGTTATGTATGTGGATGGATTAAAGCATAACCTCTTTAGTGTGACTCAAATGTGTGATCAAGGAAATGAAGTTGTCTTTAGTTCAAAAGAATGTGTATTACGTGAACTTAACATAGGAAAAACGGTAATAAAAGGAACTCGAACACCAAGCAATCTGTATGTATTGAAAGGCGGCCAAGAGTAATACTACTTGGGTAAATCTTCAGAAAATTGGCTATGGCACAAAAGATTGGGGCATTTGAGCTTCTCTCAAATAATCAAATCTAGCAGACTCAAATTTGTTCGTGATGTTCCCAACATCACTCTTCCTGAAAGTACCATATGCAAATCATGCCAATTCTATAAGAAAACCAGGGTGCAATTCAATTCCAAAGAAGGATCAGAAAGTAAGCCTCTTGAACTTATACATACTGATCTATGTGGACCTATAACTAAAAATTCACCTCATGGAGAAAAATATTATATTTTATTTATTGATGACTTCTCTAGAATGTGTTGGATTGGTTTAATAAAACATAAAGATGAAGCATTTGAAAAAATTAAGATCTTCAAAGCTCTGGTTGAAAATGAATTAGATATAAAAATCAAATGTATTAGATCTGACCGAGGAGGAGAATATATATCAAATGAATTTTTTGATTTCTGTGAACATCATGGCATAAAAAAACAATTTTTTGTAGCTGGAACCCCACAACAAAATGGTGTTGAAGAAAGAATGAATAGAACAGTTCAACAGATGGGTCATGCTATGCTTGATGAATCTGGAACTCCTGATATCTTTTAGGTACAAGCAGCACATACTGCAGTAAATATTCTTAATAAGGCTCATGTTCGTGTGAATAGTGCTAAAACTCCTTATGAGCTTTGGTATGGTAATATTCCCACTGTAAAGCATTTTAGAGTTGTTGGAAGCAAATGCTTTATCAAGAAAAATGATCAAAAAATTGGTAAGTTTGAGCCTAGAGAAGATGAAGGAATATTTCTTGGTTACTCTTCTATAAGTAAAGCATATAAATGTTACAATAAAATACTTCGGAAGGTTATTGAATGTATTGATGTTATAATTGATGAGTCCATCATAGCTCCTAAAAGGGAAATAAAAACAACAAATGAAGATGATGATGATGTATGTTTTCCCTCATCAAATAGCAACAGTATAGAAGGAGAACCCAATGAAGCACTAGAAGAAGATATATCTGAAAAGGCTCGATCTAGGTATGTTCAAAAGAATCATCCAGAATCCCAAATTCTGGGACAAAAGGGATCAGGAGTCCAAACAAGAATAACTCTTATAGGATCCCCTAGCTATCTAGCATTTGTATCCTCTATTGAAACACATAATGTAAATCAAGCTAGTAAAGATGAATGTTGGATTCGAGCCATGAATGAAGAACTTTATTAGATTGAAAATAATCATACTTGGGAATTGGTTCCAAGACCTCATGATAAAAATGTTGTTGGAACAAAATGGATATTCAAAAACAAGTTAAATGAAAATGGAGATGTTATTAGAAAAAAAGCTAGACTTGTTTGTAAAGGGTATGCTCAACAAGAAGGTATAGAATTTGAAGAAACATTTGCTCCTGTAGCCAGACTTGAAGCCATAAGAATGTTTCTTTCTTTTTCAAGCTTTCAACAATTCAAAGTTTATCAAACGAATGTAAAATCTGCTTTACTCAATGGTGATCTAGAAGAAGAAGTTTGTATAGAAAAACCAGAAGGATTCATTATGGGAAATGATGAAAAACTTGTTTTCAAACTTAAAAAGGCTTTATATGGTCTCACATAGGCTCCTAGGGCATGGTACTATCGTCTTGAAAAATATCTTCAACAACAAGGTTTCACAAAGGGCTTTGCTGATAGTAACTTATACACAAAAATTGAGAATGATAAATTATTAATTATTGTTGTGTATGTTGATGACATAGTTTTTGGAAGTAATGAAGAGTCCATGAGTCAGAAATTTGTTTATGTTATGGAGCAACAATTTGAAATTTCATTACTTGAGGAACAAACGTATTTTCTTGGCTTACAAATGAAACAAGCAACAAATGGCATATTTCTATCACAAGAAAAATATCTCAAGAAAATTTTGAAGAAGTATGGGATGGATGATTGCAAACTTGTGAGTACTCCAATGGTAACTAGATGTAACCTCAGTTCTCATAATGATTCTCCCATGGTGAATCAACTAGAGTATAGATCCATGATTGGAAGTCTGCTTTATCTAACCGAGACAAGACTAGACATTATGCATGTAGTTGGGATTGTTGGACGATTCCAAGCTCACCCAAAAGAGTCTCACCTTCAGGCTATAAAAAGAATCTTCAAATATCTACAAGGGACTGAAGAATTTGGTCTATGGTATCTAAAGAATTTTGATCTCACTCTTCATGCTTACACAGATACGGATTGGGCTGGAAATGTTGATGATCGAAAAAGCACTAGTGGTGGCGCATTATATATGGGGCCCCAATTACTATCTTGGTTCAACAAGAAAAAGTTTTATTTCCTTTATCTAAGGCAAGAAGAAAATATGTGGTCGCCACATCATGGTGCACACAACTTATTTGGCTTCTTTGGATGATGCGTACATTACAAGATATTCAAAACAAATGTTCACCTCCCATCTCCATTCTATGTGATAATACCATGTATTAGTATCACGAAAAATATTGCTATGCATTCCAAGACCAAGAAAATTCTATCAAGTATCGATTCCTCATGTGAACAAGTGTTTGAACAAAGGTTAAATTATATGTTCCCTCCAAAGAACAAGTTGTAGATATATTTACTAAACTCTACCTGTGGAAGCATTTGAATATGTTAGATAGAACTGAGAGTTGTCTCCAACTCTCGTTATCAAATATTCTTAATTTCAGAAGACTAAATTCGGTATATGTTGGTTTCATAAAGGATAATTGTGTATATACACGAGTTTTTGTGCATAAAACCACGTATGGTTTTTGATGACATAAATTATCTGGGTTAGCTTTCATAACAGTCTGTGGTGATTTTGGGTAATCTTTGTTGTTGTTCCAGTATTCATCTTACTATACTTTTATTTAATATTTATCTCCTTTATGAAGATGCTTTGATGAATTGGTTGTTAAAGGTGTTCAGGATTCACAAGTTTAGGGGGAGCACCTGCCTTGATGAAAAAATGCATTGTTGGAATTTTGATTGGTTGTTGTATTATGATCTGGCGTTTGAGATTCTTTGGTCTTGGTTATAAAAATTCATATATGTAATTTGATGAAAAGGTCATGTTAAGACCTATGATGTAAATTTTTTATATTCGGCCATGTAAGGGCTTATTCAAATTTGTAAACCCACTTGGTTGGGTAGTTGAGTCAAATATATAATTCCACTTGGTTGGATCATTGATGTACGTATGAGTCCTTTGTGATAGGAATGGTCATACTCGGTTGAGTTATAAAGTCATGTACTTCATTGAAAAATATGTCTGAATATTTAGCATGAACTCAGGGGGAGCATGGTCAATACAGTGCACATCAGTTCTACAGAGCTCTTCTTTCTACAAGAAAAGATAAACCTTGGTTTGGTATTAATCCACCCTTTGCCCTTGATGTCAAAGTGGGAGAGTAACTTGGTGTTTGAATATTGATGTATCTATTAGGTATCTACACGTTGTTGTGATCAAACACCACCATGGCTGCCATCAAGTCCAAAGGGGGAGATTGTTGGCATTATGATGCAATATGTTGTCCTTGACGGAAACCTACTCGATGAAGTTGTTCTTGATGGAAACCTATTTGATGATTTTTCTTTTAAGACCAACCTATTTGTTAAAGATGTAAAAATGATGTTTCTACAGGTTAGTTTAGATGTGATAGAGAAAGAAATTCCAGTAAGTGTTAGAGAAATGAAGCAGGAAATATTTCTCAATGTATACGCAGGTTTGATGAAGGCAACCTGAGTATGAAGGCAATGTATACACTACTTGGTATACAGTCAACCTGAGTATACATCCAGAATTAGTATATACGCAATTTGTATGAAGAGAAGTTGTGTATACACGTGGGTATGAAGAAGCCATGTCGCATATACCTTTTGTGCTCTAAAATTATGATACCAAGGGGCATTACCATGGTATTAGCCCACAATATATAGTGTTGTATGTTCTATTTGATTTCGTCCAAGAATACCATCGACAATTGTGTGGTTTTGGTTCATGGTATTGATAAAGGCTATTCTTATATAAGGAGAGGAAGATCATAGTCCAAATAAGTGTGCATGTGTAAGGGTTACTTCTCTCTAAAGTATATATACATGGGATAAACTCTGTTACTGGTAGATCTGAATCTATAATGCACCATTGGATACAATGATGGATCAGGATCTCTAGACCTGAAATGACTATGTACTTGCATGACCTAATTATGTGATGTTTGGATCTGTGACCTGGCACATGGTTTCTGAAGTGAAGTAAAGAAATCCAGTTAGGTTTATAGATCTACATATTTCTACAGTAATAAAATTTATAGATCTATATGCTATTTTGTCACAGTGAAAGCACGTATACACACGGATTTGTCTCATCCAAAGCGTGTATGGAAGTCAGGTTTTTCTGAAGATTTTTGGAGAGGTTATTTGTTTATTTATTGTTGTATTTTTGTTGTCTGTCAATGAATTCTTCATGTAGATCTAGGTTTCTTGAATATTGTATATGCTGCTAAGTTGAATATGTAAAAATATGATCAATAACTGAGTAAATATGTTTAATGATGATTGAATGATTAAGGGTTCTGAAATACTGAAAAGATTTCCAACTAAAGCCTCAGATCTGGTTCTGAGACTGATCATATTCTGAAAATTCAGTATTTTCAGATCTATACATAGGTTGGTGTGAAGGAAAGCATGTATACACGCGGGATCAATAAAGTGAAGTAGCGTATCTATTTTAAGATAATGAATGATCAGGGTTGAGATTGATTCTACATAGTGATTCTGATATCTAGGTTTATTACTCTATTTTTGTTACAGTGATCTCACTGTTCTGATTGAAATTTGGGTTAATTTTATTAGTGTTAATCTTTATGAAGTGTTGTGTGGAAGCTGTGGGATCCAGTGTGAAAATTTATGAAACATGGTCCGCAGTGGTTCTGAAGGTTGAAACCTTTAGTATGGAAGTAGAAGCTTCCTGCCATTAGATGTTGGTGTTCTGATCAACGGGTTGAAACTCCCTTCCAGTAGTGGCTGGTAAACGAGATCAGGGGGTTGGAGCTCCCTTCCAGTAGCCTTCTGCAGGTAGATACATGCATACTGATATGAGTCTACTTCAGTCCAACATTGTAAGCAGTTTTCCATATAATAAATATTGAAGACAGAGACGAAAACAGTGGTGGTTTTCTCCCAAATTGGGTTTCCACCTTAAAATCCTGGTGTTCATGTGTATTTATTATGTGTGATGATTTATTCTTATTTTATTGCACATGCTTACTGCTTACTAAACATCTGATGAATGAATGATGTACTGATTTAAGTAAAGAATTATCTGCATACTAATATCTTTAGTCATACACAAGTTTTCTTTTGGATATCCACTTGTATATGCTAGTTGGGTTCATTAAAGTTGCGTATAGAAATCAGTAAGGAAAAAGTAAAATCTTTAAGTAAGTTATAAATACTGATTCATCCTCCCCTCTTAGTATTTTTCCTAACATATGGTATCAATCGTCGAAAGGAAATATTTCATGGTACACATGACTTAGGGTCATAGTGCATTTGGCATGCATACATAAATCCAACGATCGATATTCATAGAAAAAGAACAATGTAGATACAATGCGACGCCCCCCCCCCACACCTTCTCCGTAATAAAAGTTTTTGGGACCCCAAAAAACGATCGATGTAATATTCCCAATTTTCCGCAATACAATTGGAATATTAGAGTTCTTAATTTTCTTAATTAATTAAGTAAATAAGAGGGTGGAAGGACCCATAAACCCCAAAGATGAATAAAATCAAAGTTTTATGTGTGTATGTGGATCTTTCAGATCTAGATCAACATTATGGAGTAGTGGAGCAGCTTCTTACATGAAGGAAGAGTGGAGATCCTGGATCTTAAATGTAAAATCATGAGGATCTTGGAGGAGGTAAACTAAGATCATAGTGCATTCAAAGTAATATCATAAAGCACTTATGATGAGATAGTGGAGGAATTGGTGCATCTAATGCACACATGATGGAGAGAGTGGGAATTTAATGCATAACATGATGGAGATCATGGAGATATAGTGCAGTCTTCATGGAGGCTAGTGGCCACATAGGAAACGCAGTTATGAGGTGGGCCTAGGCTATGGAAGGCTCACAATCTATATAATGAAGATGAAGGCATAATAGGAGAGGGATTTTTATTATTATTTATTATTTGTTTAGATCTAGATTTTTCATGTGACATTTATATGCATGCTTATATTGTTTAGCTAAGTCTGCAGTGTTGTTTAGCACAAGGTGTTTCCGATCGTAAATCCCACCCTTACCCACGGGGATCTTCGAGTACCTACTCTCATGAGGTTTCTATTGAGCTATACTCATCATCATGAATTGGTGCCATCTTTAGGAGGTTGTTTATAGCATTTCGGCTAGGAAACCAGTGGAGGAATCATCCTTTCACTTTGTTCTTCATGTTTAACCTTTCTAGAGAAGCATATCTATATCTAGCATTCAAGCCATTGTATTTTACCTCCATGTAGCAGCAACCCCCTCAAGGATTGCACAGTTCAATCCTATAGATCTATTGGAGGAAGGAAGTTTCCAGTATTTCAACTGGAAATCCTATGAGGGACCATCTCCTCACCTTATATTGATTGTTTCCATCATTATAGATCTAATTTGACATATCTAGAAGTATAATTGATCCTCTCCCTCCTTGACAGTATATATTTCTGAAGTTTTTGATCATTCAAGAGATATCTTCAGTGGAGAAGGAAAGAGCGGCTAGATCTTGAGATTTTATCCCAAGGATCTAGTGAAGGGATAAACCCTTCAAGCATAGATCTGACTATGTATCTTATTGTATCCATCTTCCATCAGATTATGCTTCAAATTTTCATACCCAACAGTGTATATGTGAAGCCCTAAGAGGGTGATTTTCCTAATCTCATAGAACTGGAAAATCCTTTCTGGGTTATCTTGGGTATCCATCATAGAGCTCAAATCTCTATTTTTAGCATAATCGGAGCTCCAAAAATACCTAGATATAACTCTCTATTTTTCTGACAGTGCAATACCAGCAGTTGCAGAAGGGACATCACAATTTTCCTTCCAAAAGTCCAGCAGTCACATAGTCCCTCTTGTGGGATCATTTCAGGGTTATACTAAAGCATCTCTTTGGCTTTAGTGTCTCATATTTTGAGCACTGTTGTCCTTTTCATCCACCTCCCACATAATAAAATGGCTCACCTATTTTGTACACTCTGATGTTGTCTTTAGATTAACTTTTTACTTTACTGTTGTTCATCTATTGTGTATTAGTATTACTACATACTCCCTTTTGGGATATTACAGTGGTATCATAGCATAATATTTGGCTCAGCTTGTGGACACTTCATCTTTTGCATCAAAAGAAGAAGCAGATAGTAGAGATCTATCATGAAGGAGGATTGCAATTTGGCCATTCTTCTCTTTATATCGATGCAATATCTCTCTAAAGAGTTCAATCAAATGAAGAGAAAAATTAAAAAGGAGGATCCAAGAAGAAGAATTGATGAGGAAGGTCCAATAGAAGAAAGAGGCATAGATTATTCTTGCTTACATTTGATGGGTCTTCCACAAGCACATTGAGGGCTTGGAAAGAAGAATTAGCTACCTTATTTCAGCTATATCCAATAGCAGAAAGAGAGGTTGTGGAGATTGCGGTGCTGCACCTAGAAGCTGAAGCATGAGATTGGTGGTTCAATCATTTGTCTCACATGAAAGTGTCTACTTATGCAAATTTCATTCAGAGACTAAAGAAGAAGTTTGGTAGAAATAAACCAGAGACATCACCCATCATTGAGGAGATAGTACATGAAGAACCAAAGGAAGATGTCCTTGTCACTCAGGAGGAGGAGCCTCTGCCACCACCACCAGTTGCAGAAGTACTTGTATCCAGAGGACAGACACTTGAATCTTTGAAAAAAAGTCTTAAGCTCTTGAAATATAGAGTCCCATGCATGATTCAAGAGATTCACGAGGAAGATGAGGTAGATCCCAACATTGGTACATTGGTAGAAGAGCATCCATCACTCTTACAAGAAGTTGGAGAGACCATTGCACCAGTTGGAATAACTCTTGTGGATGTGAAATATGTTCCAGAGATTCATCTTATCCAAGGTTTTCACATAATTTCATCTCATATTATTCGAGTACCTCATATTTTTATATGTGACACCATGCCATCAGGGCAAGTCCAAAACCAAGGATTAGAGCACCTTGCTGATTTTGAGCAGCAAATTATCACCACATAGAGGACCCTTGATTTTATCTAGGAGAAGATGTATTTCTATCCCTGTTTGTCATGGTTGAGCTACACCCAACACTTTGTTTGAAGTGTGGAGTTGCAGAATATGGGAGGAGCACAATCATGTTCAGTATAGTGCCAAACTATGAGTTTAGCATTGTATGTGGCCATGAGACAACATATGTATCACCATGCAGATCTACAACGTTGTCACTTATAATTATTAATGATGAGAGGGCCCCATTATTATTTGAGAATTCTGAAGGTAGATTCATTCATGAAGCACTGGAGGTACAAATGATAGATGGTGGAAATTTTGTAATGGAGAGCACTTTCCATTATCAATATGAATATTCATTGATGAGCATCTCACAACTCAAAGAGGGATCTCTACCTACAACATGTATGGATCCTTCTAGGTTCAATTGGGCCTTTGATGAGAGGACCTCATGGAGGAGCACTTCAACATTTCATGGAGTGAAAAGCTATTCAAATGGAGGATGTTGGTATTTTATAATGGGAGGATACCAAGATTGATCTATTGAGATTCAATAAGATGATGATCCTAGTGAAAACTAAGCACCTACAATAGGGTGGAGCCTCAGGTTATTTTTAGGTGGAAGTCTATTTTTAGAATGGATGAGAAAATTTATTTATAGATGATGTCTATTTATATATGGTGAGAAAATTCTATTTATAGATGATGTTCTATTTTTAGATGTATGTGCGAGTTCTATTTACAGATCACATGTCTATTTATAGATGCATGTTGACCATTATTATCCCTTAATAATAGTTGGACAATAAATATTAATCTATTCTCATGGAGCACTTGGAATCTGAGTTAACTGTAGTGGAAAACTAGTTAGCTGAAGGAATTTCGAGTTCGAAGGTTGATTGGTGGGACACACAAGTGGACTTAGTTGTAACTGAGTGATTTGAAGTTGTAACAGAGTTGGATGTGCAATTATGTGAGTTGTAAAGTATTTTAACTCAGATATGTGAGTTAAATGCAGTTGTGATAGTTGTAACTGAACATACACTTGTGAGATATCAGTGAATTAATTATTTAATTAATTCACAATCAGTGGTCTCACATGCAATTGAATATTTACTATTGTTAACTACATGCATGTCAGATCCAGTGGTGACCAAGTTTAGAGATAGGTGAAAGGGATAGTTTGACTATCAGTTGTGACATTAGTGGGTGAACTCATGCAACCACACACAAATTGGATATTCCCATGAGGATTGGGTAGTCAAGGCAAGAAATATCTCATTCGTTCAGGCATTGTGATTAGCAAGGATTGCGTAGTGGAGGTAGGCTAGCAGGAGGTAGTAAATTGGTGCATGTATTTGCCAATTTTTGTATGACAGTGTGAGATGATCGTATATTGTACTGAGAGCTCTTGGATTAGAATTTTGTATGAGAATTTTTTCACGATCCATGATATTTTTGTGCTATGCAACAACTCCCCCCCACCCCCCCCCCCCCCCCCTTTTTTTCAAAATAATCTAGATCTTTGATAAATAGAAATAGGGACCCTTATTAAAAATATATTTTTCATTTTAGATAAAAATTAAAACTCCCAAAAGAATTATTGCTTTTGTTTAATTAAAACATAAAAACAAAAGGAAATTAATAAAAATGTCCTTCAAAATACCCTATCGCAAATCCCATCCCGCAAGATCTCTTTTCGATTGAAAGATAAGTAACAAAACAACGAAATCCTAATTTTGCGATCAACGATCAGAGTTTTTCAAGTGACAGCAGAAATTTCACATCGCGAATAAATCTTTGAAACTTTAAGAAAACTTCACCAAAGTTCTGATATTATGAAAACTCTAATTTTGGAATGTTCCGATACTGCGATTTTGTGATTTTGCGATATCGCAAAATAGCATATCGGATAAAAAAAATTTAATATGCTTCATAAATATAGATATAAAAGGCGCGATGTGATAGATTTGACAGATTTTAAATAAAGATTTTACATGAAATAAATCATGTCAGAAACAATTAAGTCTATTTTATCATCCCAATGCTAATAATTATTGTTTGGTTACGGATAATTAATGTAACATTTGCTTCTCGGATCTCTTCTTTTCGAATTAGTTATTTCAAATATATCTTCCATAATTTGATCATTACTCTATTTTTATAGGGATTTTCCTTCAAGATATGTCCATCCGCAAGGTAATGCAAAAGCACAGCAAACAGACTGTTGCAGAAGAAGAATACATTGAAATGTCGCCAATAGTCTCAGATACAGTCTGCACTGCTAATGGTGGTGCCACAAAGTGGCAAGCTACCTATACCATTCTTGAAGATGAAGAACCTGAAGTAGTGAAGGTCAAAGTGACTGTTGATGATGAAAGATCCTCAAACTTACAGTTTAAATATATTTCATGTTCCTTCCTTCATAGGATAGTGGCAAGGGCTACTATTTTACCATATACTAACAGGATTAGGTGGGTGCTTGACAATTCAACAATCAAGGACAGAAAATTAAGAACTGCTAAGAATGAAATCTTATGTTCTTTCATAGCTGAAGACTTGAAGATCATGTACAAGCTACCTGACCCACAGGACATTTATGATAATAGATTTGTTGAGAAATTTGCAAAGAACAATGAGGACCCTTTCAAGACGATTTAGGGTTGGAGGAAACTAGACAACAAGTTCAAACATGAGAAATCAGGTATGTACCCTATCGCCTCACTCGTAAACCCCTACAATTTTGCAGCCGCAATGCTATGCATATTATATGGTCTCCCTGATAATACCAAATTATCTATAAATTGGCTTCCCATATCATGAATTGGGAAACCATTCTTTTTGAAAATATAGCTAAAGCGATTAATGAATATCGCCAAACAAGAGCTTATTCCTCCAAACTCGTCCCTCAATTTTTCATGAGTGCATATATTTTTGATGCTATCTTCTTTTCTACCAGTTTTCCAGTTATGGGTCAGAAATGAAATCTTGAGGATCCCACCCCTATACATTTTAGTCATAAATAGATATGGGAGCATAATTATGCATCATATTTTCATAGGATGTGTTATGGATTTGTCTTACTATTACATCAATTTATGTTTGACAGAGTGAGCCCTAGGTTCACCAAGAAAGTCCTTGCAGACCTTCAAATGATAGGAAAATGTTTTGTTGAAGAATCACTTTCATATATTAGAGTATTTGGAAGGTCCAATCCCCCACATATTCTTCCTTTGTATGTTTCTGATAAATTAATGGCGAGAGAAGTCGCTTACCAAACTGTTGATAATGGACTCGCCAAATTTTTGAAGGATAGTAAAAAATCCTTATGGCCAAGTTTTCCAATTCAATGTGGTACATTCACCCTCAGTAATTTCAATCATGCATTAAAATAATGTTAGAATATTGAGCTCTTGAAGCTCCCCATTTTACCCTCAAGGCAATTCGACCTAGAGAAGATTGCTAACATGTTTACCCAGTTAGTTAAAGTCAAACCTATCATACACACTGATGATAGATTTGAAGACATTTTGCAATAAATTGGGACTTTTGAAGAAGTAAAAAATTTCGTTAAATCGAACCTAAATCCAAAATAAATATAGAGATTCAACAAATATAGAGAACAAAGACTCAGGCGTATCCCTCAAAATGTCTTCATTACCAATTATATGACCGAAGCAAGCAAAGAAGTCAGGACAAAACAAACAGATTCACAAAGTCAGAATGAACTAGATAAAATTTGGACTCCAGTTAGCAACATATTGATAAATACCCCAGAGGTATCTTCTTCACAAAAAGATACACAATTTCATACTCTAAAGGAACAAACATTTTCGGCAAAATAAATCATTGAAAGTCCTGGGATAACCTCCCAAGACATAGAAGTCATTCCTGTGTTTCTAATTGATGAAATTGTTCTAAAGGTAATTTTTATCCCTCCACTGAATGTATTCTACATCCCTCTCCATAAATCTGTAGTAAGGAAACAAATAAAATGGAGAAGGATTGAAACGCCTCCAGGAAATGAAATAATGGAAGTTGTATGGAAAGACACTCCTTCAAATAAAATTGAAAATATGATTGATCTATCACAATTTTTTGGGGCATAAACTACTGCAACGATGGATAAGGCAGTCGAAGTGTCCATTTTGGTTGAAGAAAAAGATGATAAGTTCATATAGCTACAACAACAATTGGATGAAGAAAGGAGAAGTTTGAATCAGAAGGTAGAGCAACAACTCCTCAAATTTAAGCCAGATATGGAAATGCTTAACATAAGTCATGAAAATGACTTATTTGGAAAAAAAAAATTGATTAAAGAATTGAGAGAAGAACTTACAAACTATGAAGGTATTCCTACTACAGAGGAATTAATAAAAGAAGCATTGGCATTGAATGCCTTACTCTCAAAACAACAAAAATTGTTTATTTTACAGATGTTAGATATAATCCCACACTTGAAAATTAGTGAACAATTGACCAATACAGTCATTGAATAGAGAATTGAGTTTAATGAACTCAATACTAAAATTTCTGACTATATTGAATGGCAAGATTCAGAGGAAGGGAGAAAGTCAAGTCTCCCAAATATCAAAGAAACTTTCAAAGATATCCCTTTTACTGACTGGGATGCACAGGTAAAACATGCAAAGTTGGCCATAGCCAGAGCAGCAGGTATATCAAAGTATATGGTCAAAATGATTAACCATATGTTGCATACCTCTGGTTTTATTAAAGAGGGAAATCACAAATCAATTCCTGATATCAGAAATTTAGAACAAAGTTGGAAAAGCACATGTCAACTCTGGGAAGAAACGCTTGCACAGCTAAAGAAGACTGATTGGGAATCATACTGGAAATTACTAGTTAAACCGCATAGTCAAGTAATGACATTGAGTTTCTCTTTGGATTCCGTACAGAAAATGCAACCAATTTTACAAGATGTTATATTTTTTGGGCAAATGAAGGCATAGTTCAGGAAGCCTCCACAGGTTCAGCCTATGTCAAATATTTGTGAGGAGAAAAACAAAGCTGGTAGCAATCTATCATTGGGCATGATTATAAGTTAGTTTGTTTTTAATAATTTCAATTTTAGAATATAGGCACTAGGAATGAGGAAGGTTGTTTGAAACCACCTCATAAGATATTTTGTATAATCTATTTTTTTGTAAGTAGTTAAAGTAGTATTTAAACCCTTCTCATGCATTTAGAGAAGGGTCAAGAATTTTATTGAGAACATTTACAAAGAATTCTTTATTGTAATTTTGTAGATGCCTCGATGAAATAATGGAACATGGCCTTTTCAGTTATACATCATTTTTTTTATCACTGTTTATGCACTTTTATATTCTCTGAAAGACTCATTGATAGACCGATTGATTATGGCCTATTATTGTTGATCAAATGAATAGGACAATATACATCTGGTACTATTATCATGTATGCTAAATTATCCTATTTTAAACATTATTAATAAGTTCAGCTTTCATGAATTATGTATGAAATCAATTGTTTCTATTTGAAAGATCAGTTACACTATTGTACGATATAAAGATAGAAATTTATTTGTTTTATATATGATCATAAAAATATATGAGATATGTTTTACATTTTATTTTGATTAATTATTTCTCAAAAGAATCACATTACAGATTATTAATCCTATTAAGTCTATGATTGATCTAAATCATCACAAACTAAATAGATATCCTTCTAAATCACATAAAATTGGTATTATCCCAAGTTAGATTAGATTAGAATTAATTCAAAGTTTTTCATTCTAGAATAATTTTGTTTTATTTTTTAGTAATTCTTTATGCAAATATTTTGAGAGAAATCCAATAATCATACAAAAACCCAAATCTGGGAAACTGGTCCCATTACACCCAGTCAGAGCCATTATCCCAAACAAAAAAGGAACTGCTTTAAGGTTCAGACTGGGTGGTTATCCCCCTTGTTGTTGCCACAGATTTCTGAGGCCTCAAAATTTTTGGCATTAGAAGGAGGGACGACTATGAATGGCATATAAATGTAAACCTCAAACTAGAAGCCCTCATAAGAATCTATCTCCCCAAAAGCATCCTACAAATTCTCGATCAAACTCTAAATCACAAACTCAGAAATCAGAAATTGTAGAAACTTTTCCCTCATCTCTTGAAATATTTCGACAGTCATCTACTTCAGAATTCACTCATGTGTCTCTCAAAGTTCAGTGTTTAATTCATAAATTAGAAGGAATATCTATTTCTACAGAAATCCCTTTTAATCCATAAGCTTCTGAAGAAAGCATTACTTCCTTATTTAAAGAAACTGGTATATTTACCATATCCAAAAGTGAAAGACTTGGAATTCCTCCTTTTGAGTTTCCAATAGAACCACATCGCAAAATAATTTCTATATCTATATCTAAGTCAGATATGAGTGAATTCACATCAAATTTTCCTTTAGTTACTTCTTCGCATCCTCTTACTCAATATATTCTTATTCTTCCATTTCCTCTACTCAAACAATCAGTACTATCACAAGTAGTACTGTT
The DNA here is from genome assembly GCA_034641835.2 of Pinus albicaulis. Taxonomy (NCBI): domain Eukaryota; kingdom Viridiplantae; phylum Streptophyta; class Pinopsida; order Pinales; family Pinaceae; genus Pinus; species Pinus albicaulis. The sequence goes on from JAXQQM020062298.1 coordinate 25,537, forward strand.
CTAGTTGTAAGTTCTACATCCATCTCTCCTACTTTTGGATCTACTTATTTATCTTCAAAAAATTCAAATCCAATTATGGCTAATAGACCTTGGACAAATCCTGGTGTTGTATTAATTGCAAATCCAAATCATCTTCCAGATCATCCTGAAAAATGGCTACCAAAATATAATCCAGATGATGGTCTTCCTGCTGAGAAACATATCAATAACTTTATGTTAGCCATGAATCTTAATGGATTTTCTCATGAATATATCGGAGTCATATTGTTTCCTTATACTTTACAAGGATCCGCAGGATCCTGGTACTTTTCACTTCCAGGAGGTTTATTGCCAATTGGGAAAATTTTGAACAAATGTTTCTTGCAAAATTTGGAGATGATAGAACTGTTGCATCTTTAATCAATGCCCTTTCCAATCTAAAAACAAATTCAGGTGAAGGGATCACATATTTTAACTCTATATTTAACAAGTTATTAAACAAAATCCCAACCGCTTACAAGCTTGTTGTTGATGTACAAATAGAATGGTATATTTCTTCCTTACCTTATGATATATCTATTTTTGTAGATAGAGCTAGTAAAGATACCCTTTTAGAAAACATTAAAGAAGCTCTTGTTGTAGAGAAAATAATCCTAGCATTAGAAAAATATCAAAGATAGAAGATAGGAAATCAAAGAAAATGACATTTAGTCAAGATTCTAAAAAGAAAGTCTCGAAAGATCCATTTGATCTTGAAGGTATTCAAAAAGTGTTAGAAACTATGTCAAATGACATGATTGATATAAAGAAACAAGTTGTTGAATTATCAATACCTAAAAAATCATATCACCCATTTAAGAAAAATCCTTCTTCAACTTCTCAGCCTCCAATTGTTATTTCAAATGCCGAATCTGATCAAGATACTGAAGATCCCTCACCATCTGAACAAGAACTTGAGTATGAGGAAGAAGTTGAACTTAATTTCTTATGTGATTTTATTCTCCCCTTAGAAGAAGAAATAGAAGCTATGCCTATGTCTACTAGAAGCAAATCTTCTCTTGATTCAACTATATCAAATCAGAAACAGAAATATCTCCCCACAAAGGAAAAAAACGTAGCCAAAAAATCTAAAACTATTCAAATAGATCCTATTTCATCTGATCCTATTACAAATTTCAAAACTTTGATAGTTTCAGATACAATGGAATACAATATAGTTGAAGATATGAAAAATATCAAATAAAATATTTCACTACATGAAATGACCAAACTCAAACAACAGCAAAAAATTTTACTTAGAGAACTCAAGGCAATCCCTGTAGATCTTATACAACCACTAGTTATAGCCCAAGCTTCTAAAGATATGGGAAAACCTTCATCATATCCAAACAAAGTAAATCCCAATGATCTGGTATTAATTTGTGATAGATCTATTTCTCACACTCCTCCTTTACTTTTGACTTATGAGATTTTCAACAAAAATGTTCATAATGGTCTTATTGATTCAGGAGCTTCTTTAAACATCATGCCACGAATAGTGTGTACAAAACTGAATATCACTCCTCAAAAATATGTTATACATATAGTTCAATTAGATAGAAAAAAAGTAGAATTAATTGGAGAAACGTTGTTAGTATCCATTAGATTATCATACAACCCAAAGGTACTGTAAGTAATTGATATTTTGGTTGCAGACATCCCTGAATTTTATGGTATTATTTTAAGCAGGGATTGGCCTAAAAATTTACATGGATATCTTGCTACCGATTGGTCACACATGTGGTTACCATAAAATGGTAAACCAAATCAAATCCGAGTTGATCTTGAAATATTTATGAAACATACAGTCACTGAACTAGAAGAAACAAATGATCCTGTAGCTTTCACCAATAATATTATTGGAAATTATTCAGTTGAATCATTTCTTGGATTTTTCAATGCCCATATTTCACCTTTTTCAACAAACACCGCTATTTATCAAATTGAAAACTTTCTCAAACAACCACTTACAAATGTGTTAATCTTAGCAATAAAATTTCAAAAAAATCTTTATTTTGGACTTTATACTTTGATGGTTCAAAATATAAAGATGGTACAGGAGCAAGTTGCATTTTAATCAATCCATAAGGAGAGAAAACAATGCTAGCTTGCAGACTCGAATTTCAATGCACAAATAATACCGCTAAATATGAAGCATTGATACAAGGTATGTACAAAGCTATTAGTTTAAATGTTAAATATTTGCAGGTATATGGAGATTCTGAAATAATCGTTAGACAAGTCAAAGATACAATTCATTGTATTTCTGGACATTTGAAACACTATCAAACTTTAGCTTAGAACCTTACATCCCATTTTTCTGCATTCAATATCTCCACAGTTCCTAGATTACAAAATTCAAGCGTTGATTTACTTGCTAATGTAGCATCTAAACTTATACCATTCGAGGAATTTAGCCCAGACAAATTTTCAATTGAGTTAATTTTTAGGCCTTCCATTCCTGACAACATAACAAATTGGAGAGTATTTAACAATGACACAGATATAATAGGCTTTCTTACATCAGATAGAGCCTATGAAGGTCAAATTGTAGATGAACATGAACATGACTTATAGATTGAAGATAAACAAAATACTAATCTAATTCCCAAATCTATAGTCAAAATGGAAGATCTCTATGATTTGAAAAATAGGTTTAAAAATATCATCAATTCAAAAACCCAAAGTTCTACTCTAAAATTTGAATTGATTAATCTTGGTACACCAGAAAAACCTCAAAACATCAACTTAGGTCTTGTTTTAAAAGTTGAAGAAAGGATGTCATTCATTAAGTTGTTGAAAACATATAAAGATATATTTGCATGGGACTATTCAGATCTTAAGACATATGATACTTCCATAATTCAACATACCATATATATGACCTCAGATGATAAACCTGTTCAACAAAAACTTAGAAAGATCCACCCAAATTTAGAAAGTCAAATTAAATCTCAATTAAATAAAATTCTCAAAGCCAAAGTTATTTTTCCTGTTAGACATTCGAAATGGGTGTCAAACATGGTCCCAGTTAGAGAAAAGAATGGAGACATTAGGATTTGCATAGACTTTAGAAATTTGAATAAATATTGCCAAAAATATAATTTTCCTTTGCCTACCATGGAACAGATATTACAGTCAGTTGCAAGATCTGAATTGATGTATTTTCTTGACGAATTTTTAGGATATAATCAGATTATGGTACATCCAAATGATAGATTAAAGACAAGATTCAGAACAAAGTGGGGAACATACGCATAGTAAAAAATGCCTTTTGGGTTGATTAATGTCGGTGCTACATTTCAACGTACTATGGATATAGCTTTCAAAGGATTATTCAATAATTCAGTTGTTCTATACTTAGATGAAATTATTGTTTAATCTAAGAATAGAAATAATCATGTTAATCACCTAAAACACATTTTCGAAAGATGTAGAAAATTCAGTATTTCCTTGAATGCAAAAAAATGTTATTTCTTCTTTTAAGAAGGTAAAATATTAGGGTTCATTGTCTCTAAAAAAGGAATCTATATTGACCCTGATAGGATTCAAGAAATTGAAAACATTCCTTTACCACACAATAAAAAAGAAGATGCAATCAGTTTTAGGACAAATTAATTTTGTAAAAAGATTTATTCCTGATTTCTCCCAAATCATCTTACTCCTACAATCAATGATCAAGAAAATTCAATGGTTAAATGGGAAAAATATGAGAGAAATTCTTTTGAGATAATTAAAAAGGCTAACATTGAAGCTCCTTCTTTAACGACTCCTGATTTTCTTAAGCCATTTTTATTATATACATTTTCTTCTGATACATCATACACAGCAGTTTTAACACAGCTAAATGATCAGAACATTAAAGCACCAATTTCGTTTTTTAGTTCTAATCTTCAAGGTGCTAAGTTAAGTTATTCATCTGTGGAAAAACAATTTTATGTTTTATTTAAAGCTTTGAAACATTTTATACCTTTTCTCCTAAAAACACATACTAAAATAATAGTACCTTACTCAGCAGTAAGGCAATTATTAATCCAATAAGAAGTAGGGGAAAAGAGAGAAAATTGGGTCACTACACTTCAAGAATATGATGTAGAGATACATCCTGCTAGAATTGTTAAAGGTCAAGGTCTTTGCAGGATGTTAACTGGATCTTCTCATTTACTAATAGAAGAAGACCAACCAAATGAAATCAACAGTCCAAGGTAAACCTAAATGATTCTCAGTCACAATATGTTGATCTAACATTTTTCTTGAAAAATGGATATGCTCCATTATATCTCAATTATACAACAAAGCATGCTATGAGACTTAAAGAAAATCAATATAAACTCATACATGATGTGCTATTTAGAAAGAATTATGATTCTGTATTATTGATATGTTTAGAGAAAACTGAAGCTAAAAAAGTAATGCAGGAATTACATGATGGACTAGCTGGAGGTAATTTTGGAGGAAACACCACAACTCATAAAATACTGCATGCTGGCTACTATTGGCCAAATCTATTTAAAGATGCACATGAATACGCAAGAAAATGTAAAGTGTGTCAAACTGCAGCAGGAAGAGAAAGAAAAGTAGCATTTCCTCTACAACCAGTAAATATCCAACAACCATTTGAACAATGGGGGTTAGATATCATAGGTGAAATAACTCCAAACTCTTCTAAACAACATAAGTATATTCTAACTGCAACATATTATTTCAAAAAATGGGTAGAAGCCATCCCATTAAAGGTGGTTAATACAGAAAATATTACAGATTTTATTGATTATTTCATAATCACCAGGTTTGGCCTCCCATCAGCTTTGATATTTGATAATGCATCTTACTTTTCTGGAAATTCCATGATAGAATTTTCTTCGAAAAGAGGTTTTAAATTAAAGTACTCATCTTACTATTATCCACAAGGTAATGGATTAGCTGAATCTACAAATAAAAACCTTATCAGAATCATCAAACAAACTATAGAACAAAATCATAAAAATTGGCACAAAGCACTATTGTTTTCTCTTTGGGCAGATAGAATCACCCAGAAAGCCTCAATAGGTACTTCTCCATTTGTGTTAGTTTATGGGAAAGAAGAAATTCTACCCAAAAATATAACAATACCATCATTTGCTTTACTGCAATTTATTGATGAACATCCTTCACTTCCCTCCAACTTAGACAAGATCAACTTCTTAAAATGGAAGAACAGAGAGAAAAAGACAAGACTATACATGCTCATCATCAACAAATAGTGAAAGCCTAGTTTGACACAACATCCACTAGTTCAAAAGATTTTGAAATTAGAGACCTTGTTTTGAAATGGGATAAGGCACATGAAGAAAAGGGTAAGCATATCAAATTCCAAAGATTATGGCATGGTCCATTTCAAATCATTGAGAAAATAAGCATATCTACCTTTTTGTTGCAAGAATTATTAGGTAAGAAAAATTCCTTGCCTGTGAATGATCAAATTCTTAAAAAATATTTCTCTTAGGTCAAGCTTTAAAATTTTAATTTTTGCTTTAGGAAAATAAAAGCTTGAAAATAGTATCATTTTTGGTTGATTCAAATTTTCAAAATTTCTGATAAATTATTTTGATTTTTCGCTTCTATAAGTGAAGTAAAAAAAGATGATTATAACTATGAGAATTGAATAAACTTTTTTTTCTTTTTAAATAATTTGAAATTTACTAAAGGCATTTTCTTTTTGAAAAGACTCTTGATATCATAAAATATAGTTGTTATGTATTAGTCAAAAAAGGAAATTTTTAACTTAGCAATGATTCTCTATGAAAAGGTGTCTACCAACTCTATAATTATCATCCATAACTCTTAAAAAAGCTAATGATTCATCCCATCTGATAAAATTTCTTCTTCAGAGTATAATTAAAAAAAGAACAAGAAATATATACGATGTACAAATTCAAAAGAAAATAAGTCTCATCACAAGCTTGTTTATTATGATCATAGAGACATAATTTAGAATGATATTACCAATAATGCATACCACAACAGGGTAATAGCTTAATGATTATAAAAAAAAAAAATTCAATAGACAAATGGTCTCATCACGAGCCAGCTTGTTCAGTCTAAAATTACTATCAGTGAATGACATTATCATTATCAGGCTACCAAACCTTGACAATGATTTTTGAAAATGTGTTAAGAAAAAGAAATTCAATTACATGTTAAATTATATTTTGAAATAAGAAATTAAATTCAGATGGGACCATGAATCATTATTGGTTAAAAGATAACCCTGTCGAGGCTATAAATGCCTGCTGGCAATAGTGACTTTGTTTGTGATAAATGAGTAAAAATCTATGAAACCAATTTTAGAGAATATCTACTTTATCTTTTTAAATCTGAGTACTGACTGATGCAGATACCTATGTATTATCACTAAAAGGAGTTAATTAAGAATAAATGAGATAGCTAAATAGATTATATTATGAAAAAATACTATTAATTTCAAGAATCATATTTTATTCTTATATATTTTTCTTGTTTTGAAAGTTTAAAAATATCAATAAATAATCAGAGGAATGTCTGGTTCTCCCAATTAGATGTAATTGTTGTACTATACGTAACTCCCCCCCACCCCATTTTTTTATTTTTCAAAATAATCAAAACCTTTGATAAATAGAAATAGGATAACTATTAAAGCATACATTTTTCATTTTAGATAAAAATTAAAACTCCAAAAACATTATTTCTTTTGTTTAATTAAAACATAAAAAACAAAAAGAAATTAATAAAAAACATCCTTCAAAATACCTATTACTTCAAATCACATCCCCCATGATCCTTTTTTCATTAAAAGATAAGTAACAAAATAGCTAAATCTATAATTTTCATGATCAACGTTGATTTATAATGACAACAAAAATGCATACATCGTGAATAAATCTTTGAAACTTTAAGCAAACATGCAAAGTTTAAAATGTTATGACAACTCTACTTGGCTTTGCGATTTTCCAATGTGCGATTTTCGCATTGCGATTTCGGGATATCACAAAATCACATATCGCATAAACAAAATTTAATATGCTTCATAAAGATAGATTCAAAAGGAGCGATGCCATAGATTTGCCAGATTTTAAATAAATATTTTACATGAAATAAATAATGTCAGAAAAAATTAAGTCCTTTTTATCATCCCAATGCAAATAATTATTGTTTGGTTACGGATAATTTATATAACATATTATTCCTAGATATTTTCTTTTCGAATTGTTCATTTCAAATATATCTTCCATCATTTGATCATTACTCTATTTTATAGGGATTTTCCTGCAAGATATGTCCATCTGTAAGGTAATGCAAAAGCACACCAAACAGACTGTTGTGGAAGAAGAATACACTAAATAGTCACCAATAGTCTTAGATACAGTCTGCACTGCTGATGGAGGTGCCAAAAAGTGGCAAGCTATCTATACTATTCTCGAAGATGAAGAACCTGAAGTAGTGGAGGTCAAAGCAACTGCTGATGATTCAAGACCCTCAAACTTATAGTTTAAAAATATTTCATGTTCCTTCCTACATAGGATAGCGGAAAGGGCTACTCTTTTACCATATACGGACATGCTTAGGTGGGTGCTTGACAATTCAACAATAAAGGACATACAATTAAGAACTGCTAAGAATGAAATCTTAGGTTATTTCAGAGCCGAAGACTTGAAGATCATGTACAAGCTACCTGACCCACAGGAAATCTATGATAATAGATTTGTTGAGAAATTTGCAAAGAACAATGAGGACCCTTTCAAGAAGATTTAGGGTTGGAGGAAACTGGACAACAAGTTCAAACATGAGAAATCAGGTATGTACCCTATCGCCTCACTAGCAAACCCCTACAATTTTACATCCGCAATGCTATGCAGATTATATGGTCTCCCTGATAATACCAAATTCTCTATAAATTGGCTTCACCTGATTGATTCCTATGTTAACTTCCATATCATGAATTGGGAAACCATTCTTTCTTAAAATCTAGCTAAAGCAATCAATGAATATCGCCAAACAAGAGCTTCTTCCTCCAAACCCGTCCCTCAATTTTTCAGGAGTGCATATATTTTTTATGCTATCTGCTTTTCTACCAGTTTTCCAGTTATGGGTTGGAAATGAAATCTTGAGGATCCCAACCCTGTAAATTTGAGTCATAAAGAGCTATGGGAGCATAATTATTCACCACATTTTCATAGGCTGTGTTATGGAGTTGTATTACCGTTACATCAATTTATGTTTGACAGAGTGAGCCCTAGGTTCACCAAGGAAGCCCTTGCAGACCTTCAAATGATAGTAAAATGTTTTGTTGAAGAATCATTTTCATATATTAGAGTATTTGGAAGCTTCGCTCCCCCACATATTCTTCCTTTGTATGTTTCTGATAAATTAAAGGCGAGAGAAGTCGCTTACCAAACTGTTGGTAATGGACTCACCAAATCTTTGAAGGATAGTAAAAAAATCCTTATGGCCAAGTTTTCTAATTCAATGTTGCACATTCACCCTCAGTGATTTCAATCATGCATTAAAATAATGTCAAAGGATTGAGCTCCTGAAGCTTCCCATTTTACCATCAAGGCAGTTCGACCCAGAGAAGATTGCTAACAAGTTTACGTAATCAGTTAAAGTCAAAACTATCATACAAACTAATGATATATTTGAAGAAATTTCGTAATCAATAGGGACTTTTGAATAAGTCCAAAATTTATTTAAATCGAACCTAAATCCAGAAGAAATACAAATATTCAATGAATATAGAGAACAAAGACTCAGGCGTATCCCTCAAAATGTCTTAATTACTAGTTATACAACTGAAGCAAGCAAAGACAGAAAAAATAGATTCACAAAGTCATAATGAACTAGATAATATCTGGACTCCAGTTAGAAACATATTGATAAATACCCCAAAGGTATCTTCTTGATAAAAATATACACAATTTCATACTCCAAAGGAACAAACAGTTTCGGCAAAAGAAATCATTGAAAGTCCTAGGATAACCTCCCAAGACACAGAAGTCACTCCTGTGTTTCCAACTGATGAAATTATTCTAAACATAACTGATATCTCTCTGTTGGATATATTCTACAACCCTCTCCATAAAGCTGTAGTAAGGAAACAAAGAAAAGGAGCAGTTTGAATCAGAAGGTAGAGCAGAAACTCCTCAAATTTAAGCAAGATATGGAAATGCTTAAGATTAGTCATGAAAATGACTTATCTACAAAAAAAACATTGATTAAAGAATTGAGAGAAGAACTTACAAACTATGAAGGTATTCCTACTACAGAGGAATTCATAAAAGAAGCATTGGCCTTGAATGCCTTACTCTCAAAACAACAAAACTTGTTTATTTTACACATGTCAGATATAATCCCACACTTGAAAATCAGTGAACAATTGACCAATACATTCATTGACTAGAGAATTTACTTTAATGAACTCAATACGAAAATTTCTGATTATATTGAATGGAAATATTCAGAGGAAGGGAGAAATTCAAGTCTCCCAAAGATCAAAGAAACTATCAAAGATATCCTTTTTACTAACTGGAATGCATAGGTAAAATAGGCAGAGTTGGCCATAGCCAGAGCAATAGGTATATCAAAGAATATGGTCAAAATGATTAACCATATGTTGCATACCTCTGGTTTTATTAAAGAGGGAAATCACAAATCAATTCCTGATATTATAAATTTAGAACAAAGTTGGAAAAGCACATGTCAACTCTGGGAAGAAACGCTTGCACAGCTAAAGAAGACTGATTGGGAATCATACTGGAAATTACTAGTTAAACCGCATAGTCAAGTAATGACATTGAGTTTCTCTTTGGATTCCATACAGAAAATACAACCACTTTTACAAGATGCTATATTTGCTGGGCAAATGAAGATGCATTTCAGGAAGCCTCCACAGGTTCAGCCTATGTCAGATATTTGTGAGCAGAAAAACAAAGCTAGCAGCAATCTATCATCGGGCATGATTATAATTTAGTTTAGTTTTAATAATTTCAATTTTAGCAAATAGGCACTAGGAATGAGGAAGGTTGTTTGAAACCACCTCATAAGATATTTTGTATAATCTATTTTTTTGTAAGTAGTTAAAGTAGTATTTAAAATCTTCTCATGCATTTATAGAAGGGTCCAAAATTTTATTGAGAACATTTAAAAAGAATGCTTTATTGTAAGTTTGTAGATGCCTCGATGAAATAATGGAACATGGCCTTTTCAGTTATACATCATTTTGTTGATCATTGTTGATGCACTTTTGTATTCTCTGAAAGACTCATTGATAGAATGATTGATTGTGGCCTATTATTGCTGATCAAATGAACAGGACAATATACATCTGGTACTATTATCATGTATGCTAAATCATGTTTTAAAAATTAGTAATAAGTTCAGCTTTCATGAATTATTTATGAAATCAATTGTTTCTGTTTGAAATATTAGTTGCACTATTGTAAAATATAAAGATAGAAATTGATTTGTTTTATATATGATTATCAGAATATATGTGATACGTTTTACATTTTATTTTGATTAACTATTTCTCAAAAGAATCATCTTACAAAGTATTAATCCTATTGATTGATCTAAATCATCACAGACTGAATAGATATCGTTCTAAATCGCATAAAATTGGTATTATCCTAGGTTAGATTAGATTAGACTTAATTCAAAATTTTTCATTGTAGAATATAAATTTGTTTTAGTTTTTAGTAATTCTTTATGCAAATATTTTTAGAGAAATCCAATAATCATACAAAAACCCAAATCTAGGAAACTGGTCCCATTACACCCAGTCGGAGCCACTATCCCAAACGAAAAAGGACCTGCTTTAAGGTCCGTATCGGGTGGTTATCCCCCTTGTTGTTGCCATATATTTCTGAGGCCTCAACATATATATACATAATATATGAGAGTGGGTTTTTTAGCTTTGTGCTTTCTCGGTAAAAACATCTGTGTTATGTGTGATGGATATTTCTTTCATGTGTTTGCAATTGGCGATCGTGTTTTAAATTTACACAAGAATTTTTGTGGAAGAGATTATGTATTTAACAATGGAATATAATTTTTAGATCAGAAGAATCTAGGCAATACATAATTTGTATTAAAATTTCTACATGGTATCGGAGCACTGAAGATTGCAATTTTGAAGCAGGAGCTGAGTTTGTTGGTGGAAACAATTAGAATTTGCTACAAGAATTTCTTGGTGTGACAGTTGAGTAAACATCGAAATGGATTTCAATGGCTTGTGGCTAGAGTATGCAATCGAGGGCAGCTCAAACTACACTTTCTAGAAGGACAGGATGGAGGTGGTTCTTGAAGATAATGGCTTGAAGGAATTCATCAAAAGTGATGTTCCTAAGCCCACTTCGATGGATGTTGCATTACTTGATGCATGGCAAAAGAAAGTAGTGAAGATGAGAAGGATTTTGTTCGAAGGTATATGAGACCACATTCTCTCAAGCCTTCATGGGAAAGCCACTCCATATGCTATGTGGAAGGCTTTGACAGATCTTTTCCAAAGCAACAACGACCATAGGAAATTGGCGCTGAAGGATAAACTCCAAAAGATCAAGATGGAAAAGGACGACAATATTCCAAAGTATCTCGCAAATTTTATCCAATGTCCAGATGAACTGGGGAGTGTGGGAATCACTATTGTTGATGATGATTTGGTGAGATTGGATCTCTTGGGACTTCCTAAGAGTTGGCACAGCTATGAAGACTCTGTTAACCAACGGGAAAAGCTGTCGGATTGGGAATGACTGTGGTCAGATCTAGTGTAGGAGGAGTTCAGGCAGAACCCTAGAGATGGCTCTTCATCGAAGCATGATGATCAAGAGGATTGTGCTTTGTTTGCCAAGGCAAGGAAAGGGAAGGGGAAGAAATTCCATTCAAAATTTGAGTCTAAAGGCAAGAAGCTGGATTTTTCCAAGGTGAAGTGTTTTCACTGTCACGAACATGGGAATCTCACCACTAACTTCCCACAATAGAAAAATAATAAGAAGGTTGTTGGAGCTGTAGCTAGTGAGGACCTTGCCTCGCAATTTGAACTTTATTTATCTTTGATCGCATGCATGGTGTCAAGTGCATTGGGATCAGTGTGGTATCTTGATAATGGTGGTTCCTTCTTAATGACGAGAGATAAGGAGATTTCCAGTGACTTGGAGGAGAAAGATCTCCAAATGCATATAGATATGGGCGACGATGATTGATACAGTGTGACTGACATTGGTACCATTACCTTTGATAGGGAGTCAGGTAAACCATTTCCATTGAAAGATGTTATGCATGTTTTAGGTCTGAAGAAAAACTTGGTCTCAGTCACAATGTTGGAGGACAGAGGCTATGACATTGTTTTTAGTAATGGAAAATATTTCCTCCGACATAAAACAACGGGTCAAGCCAAGAGGATATGGATTCGAGTTAATAATATCTACAAGCTGGAGGTAGATGGTTTTTCTGCCATGATGGGCAAGGCATAAAAAGTGGTGATATGGGATGAGGACAAATTATGGCACAGGAGATTTGGCCATCTTCATCATGGAGCGTTGAAAGTCATGCATCAAATATCTACTAGACTTCCAATGGGAACACTTGCTCAGTTAGATCAGTGCAAGGATTACACAATGGGGAAGTATGTAAAGTCCACCTTTCATGAAAAGGAGAATTGTGCTTCAGTGATCCTGGAGAGAGTTCACGCAGACATGTGTAGACCATTCTCGGTTTCTTCAAGAGAAAAACGTAGGTATTATGTAATTTTTGTTGATGAATTTTCTCATAAATTTTGGATCTACTTCATGCAAAAGAAAGATCAAACATTCAAAAAGTTCTGTGAGCTTAAAGCATTGGTGGAGAAAGAGTCAGGGAAGCAACTGAAGGCTCTAAGGAGTGACAATGGTCAATAATACATCTCTAACAAATTCAAATACTTCTACAGCAAAGAAGGAATTCAAAGAGAACTCATAGCGCCTCATAACCCACAGAAAAATGGGGTCACAGAGAGGAAGAAAAGAACGATCATAGGTGTAGAACGAGAAATGTTGCATGATCAAATCCTGCCAATTCATTTGTGGGTGGAAGCATGCAACACTGTGGCTAATGTGAAAAATCATTGTCCTCTTAGATTACTTGGCATGAATACAGTTGAAGAAGCTTTCACTAGTAAGAAACTGATTGTTTCCCACTTTAAGATTTTTGGCTCATCTATTTCTTTGCATGTGACCAAGAATGCCAAGAAGAAGTTGGAGCCAAGCTGAAGTTGGGATATTTGTGGGGTACACAGAAGCACCCCATAATTATTGTGTGTATTTTCATAACAGTAAGATGACTGTTATGCAACGAGATATAAAATTAGATGATGGGAAAGCCATGCGGTTGTCCCTTGAGAGGGAGCTAGACTTGCATGCAGAGGAGGAATTGTTGGTTCCCAAAGATGAGTCTCTAGATGTGGATCAACAACAGGAGGAGGTTCATGGAGTGGATGAGTCCACTCACACAGAGCCAACATCAGAACAAGAAAAAGGCATACCGCAGAAGCTAATAGGCCGAGGCTTGATGCTACAAAGAATGTAGGAGCCACTACTTCACAGCACAGAAAATGACAGTCTCCTAACTGATTTACTGGATACATGGCTCTCATGAGCAAATGTATTGTGACTTAGCCATATTCCTTTTAGGAAGTAGTGTAGGAGCCTACATAGGTAGATGCAATGGTGGAGGATTATGACTCCATTGTCAGAAACAGTGCTTGGGAAATTGTTCCAAGGCTGGTTGATAAATTAGTGGTAGGTTCGAGATTGATCTACAAGGTAAATCAAGCCGTTGATGGGAGTGTTGAGAAACACAAGGCTAGATTTTTGGCCTGGGGCTTCTCACAGATCAAGGGGATTGCTTATGAAGAAACATTTGCACCTCTTGTACAATATTCTTCTATAAGGACTATCCTTGCTCTCTCATCACAAATGGGTTGGAAAATTCATCAGATGGATGTGAAGACTGTGTTTCTCAATGGGATCATTCAGGAAGAAGTGCATATTACACAGCCTGAAGGATTTGAGATCTTCAGCAGTGAGTCACATGTGTGCAGACTCAAAATAGAACTGTATGGGCTGAAGCAAGCAGTCCGTGCTTGGTACACTCGGATAGACAGCTATTTCACTGGACTTGGCTTCACCAAGAGTGATGCAGATGCAAAACTATACCAAATTATGGTGGAGGGTAATATTTTAATCATTTTTCTCTATGTTGATGATTTAATACTAATTGGTGATGAGCACTTGATACACTCATCCAAGGAGGACCTTGCAAAGGAGTTCGAAATGAAGGATATGGGTCTCCTTCATTATTTCCTTGGATTGGAAATCTGGCAGCAAGATGGTGAAATTTTTGTGTCTTAAGGAGAGTATGCAAGGGAGATACTAGATAAGTTTCACGTCGAGGGCTGCAAACCCATGGATACTTCTCTTCCAGGAAACTGGAGGAAAGAGGATGCTACACCTGGAGAGGTAGTGGATGCTACTGTCTATCAGTAGTTGGTGGGTTTACTAATGTATTTAATGAATACATTACTAGACACATTCTATGTGATGAAACAGCTTATTCAAGCGATGGTTAAGCCTACCAAGCTCTTTTGGAAGGTGGGAAGGCATGTCTTAAGATACCTGAGGAGCACATCTGAGTATGGTTTGTGGTACAGATAGACGGATGACGTCAAGTTGCATGGCAACCAAATAGATAGAAAGAGCACATTAGGGGGTATCTTCAGTATCGGATCCACAACTGTTTCTTGGTACAATAGGAAATAGAGATCTATGGTACTCAGTTCAGCAGAAGCAGAATACATGGCAGCAAGTCAAGCTGCATGTGAGGCTATCTAGATGAGAAAGATCCTAGTTGGTTTGTTTGGTACTAATTTAGATTCTACAGTGATTCATTTTGATAATTATATTTGCATTAAACTCTCGATTAATCTTGTGTTTCATGATATATATAAGAATATAGACATCCGATATCATCATATCAGATATTGTGTGTCGCAGAAGATCATTTTTCTTCAGTACATTCCTACGAAATATCAGGATGTAGATATTATGACGAAGGCGCTCACCAGGATCAAATTCGAATACCATAGAGACAAGATCAGGGTGAAGGATAATCCTTTTCTTGTTGAGAGGGAGTGTTGAGATATTCAACAAGATGATGATCCTAGTGAAAATTAAGCACCTACACTAGGATGGAGCCTCAAGCTATTTTTAGGTGGAAATCTATTTTTAGAATGGATGAGAAAATTCTATTTATAGATGATGTCTATTTATAGAGGGTGATAAAATTATATTTATAGATGATGTTCTATTTTTAGATGTATGTGAAAGTTCTATTTATAGATGCATGTTGACTATTATTATCCATTAATACATGGCAGCAAGTCAAGCTGCATGTGAGGCTATCTAGATGAGAAAGATCCTGGTTGGTTTGTTTGGTTCTAATTTAGATCCTACAGTGATTCATTTTGATAATTATATTTGCATTACACTCTCGATTAATCCTGTGTTTCATGATATATATAAGCATATAGATATCCGGTATCATCATATCAGAGATTGTGTGTAGCTGAAGATCATGTTGCTTCAGTACATTCCTACAGAAGATCAGGATGCAGATATTATGACGAAGGCGCTCACCAGGATCAAATTCTAATACCATAGATACAAGATCAGGGTGAAGAATAATCCCTTTCTTGTTGAGAGGGAGTGTTGAGATATTCAACGAGATGATGATCCTAGTGAAAATTAAGCACCTACACTAGGATGGGGCCTCAAGCTATTTTTAGGTGGAAGTCTATTTTTAGAATGGATGAGAAAATTATATTTATAGATGTTGTCTATTTATAGATGGTGAGAAAATTCTATTTATATATTATGTTCTATTTTTAGATGTATGTGCAAGTTCTATTTATAGATTGCATGTCAATTTATAGATGCATGTCGATTATTATTATCCCTTAATAATAGCTGGAAAATAAGTATTAATATATTATCATGGAGCACTTGGAATTAGTTAACTGAAGTGGCAAACCAGTTAGTTGAAGGAATTTTGAGTTCAAAGGTTGGTTGGTGGGACATGCAAGTGGACTTAGTTGTAACTGAGTGATTCGAAGTTGTAACAGAGTTGGATGGGTAGTTGTGTGGGTTGTAAAGTATTTTAACTCAGTTAAGTGAGTTAAAATTAGATGTGCTAGTTGTAACTGAACATACACTAGTGAGAGATCGGTGAATTAATTATTTAATTAATTTACAATCAGTGGTCTCACATGCAACTGAAGATTTACTACTGTTAACTACATGCATGTCAGATCTAGTGGAGACCTAGTTAAGAGATAGGTGAAAGGGATAGTTTGAATATCATTTGTGACATTAGTGGGTGAACTCATGCAACCACACACACATTGGATGTACCCATAAGGATTGCGCAGTCAAGGCAAGAAAGATCTCATTCGTTTAGGGATTGTGATAAGAATGGATTGCACAGTGGAGGCAGGCTGTCAAGAGGCAGTAAATATTTTTGTATGACAGTGTGAGACGATTGTATATTGTACTAAGAGCTCTTGGATTAGAGTTCTGTATGACATTTTTTCGTGATCCATGATATATACATAATATATGATAGTGGGTTTCTTATCTTTATGCTTTCCTGGTAAAAAAAACTGTGTTATGTGTGACTGATCTTTCTTCATGTGTTTGCAATTGGAGATTGTGTTTTAAACTTCCACAAGAATTTTTGTAGAAGTGATTATGTATTTAATAGTGGCATATAATTTTTAGATCATGAGAATCCATGCAATACATAATTTGTAGTAAAATTTGTACATGATCTTGGAATGATTCATCATCCACATTGGGATGAATGGATCCAGATGAGGAGCAAGAAGTTTCCTACCTTTCTGTAGATCTATGATACTGGGTAGCAAGAAGCATGTCTACACTGGTTACTTTTGGGTGATTATGGATACACCCAACATCTCACATTTCTAGGATCCATGCCATACATATCACTAATGACATGCAGTAGTAGGAGGCATGTCTGCGCTAGTTATTAATGAGGGAGTTTAGACACCTCATGATATATCTTATGTCCATATATTTTCTTTTTTTTGGGATATGTCTCATGTCTTTACATGTATTTCTATTTGGGATATATCTCATGTTCCTATATGTATTTTGGTTTTGGAAAAAACATAACTCTCACATGATGTGGCATAAGGGAGCTTATTTGTATTGTTCTGATGAGACATTCCACATGTCCATTAGTATGTTGTTGCTCCATGACTTACATCATGACGATGTAAGGAGGCAACAAGAATCCTTGCTGCTTTGGTTACTATTGGGAGAGTATGGGCTGATTTCTTCGCATACATTGCATGACATTGAAATAGGATGGAAATAGGAGGCCTTATAGCGTTGAATTCTATTGAGGCATTATGGTCATTGTACTTGGTATGATGATGATTTTATGAGGCAAGAATATTCCTTACTACAGTAGCTTCTCTTGAGAGAATATGGCCACTACATTTGGTACAATTATGATGTGGTGTGGAAGAAAGAGGCATTTTTGTAGTGGCTTCTTTTGAGAGAGTATGGACCTCGTGTTTACATTGATGTTGATTTCGCATGGAAGAAAGAAGCATTAATGCGGTGGCTTCTATTGAGAGAGTATGGCTCTCTTACTTGTTTTCATGATGATCTAGCATCACAACAAAAGGCTTTGTTGTGGTGGTTGTTATTGGGAGAATATGCTTTGACATTGTTCATGTTTATCCATATGTATCTAATTATTGTTTTTAATTATGTTGATGTTATGTTTGGATCCTACATGGCCAACAGGGATAATGATGAGAGCATTGATAGATGCAATCTACTCTATGTATCATGGGTTGGAGAGATATTTAATGAGTTGGGACTTTCCACTTTGGGAAGAAATCACTTTATTTCATGTATCTCATGTATAGAGGAGATCTTTGGACATCATATGGTTCCCACTAGGAGATTCATTGATGAGGATGGGTATCTAACTTTTCAGTTGGAGGCCATTCTAGACATTCTAGAGAGGCAGCATTGGAGCTCAACATCCATGACATATTGTGACAGATGGGGAGGCTTTCCATATGAAGATGCCATTTGGAGGGAGGATGTTTTCTGTAGCATCCATTTTTTCAGTTGCTTGAGGGCAAGCAACATTTTGGCAGGGAGGACAATAATATTCCAAATTTTCCACAAGACAATTGGAATATTAGAGTTCTTAATTTTCTTAATTAATTAATTATATAAGAGGGTGGAGGGACCCACAAACCCCAAATATGACTAAAATCCACTTTTTATGTGTGTATGTGGATATTTCAGACCTAGATCTACATTATGGAGTAGTGGAGAAATGAAGGAAGATTAGAGATCACGGATCTTGAATGTAAAATAATGAGGATCTTGGAGGAGGTCAACTAAGATCATAGTTCACTCAAAGTAAGATCAGAAAGCACTTATGATGAGATAGTGGAGGAATTGGCGCATCTAATGCACACATTATGGAGAGAGTGGGAATTTAATGCAGAACATGATGGATATCATGGAGAGACAACACAGTCTTCATGGAGGCTAGTGGCCACATAGGAAGCGCAATTATGAGGTGGGCCTAGGCTATGGAAGGCTCACAATCTATGTAATGAATATGAATGCACAATAGGAGGGGCCTTTGTATTATTATTTTTGATCTATTTAGTTCTAAATTTTTCATGTTACATTTCTATGCACACTTATGATGTTTAGCTAAGTCTACAATATTTTTTAGCACATGGTGTTTCTAAGTGGAAATCCCACCCTTACCCATAGGGGACTTCTAGTGCCTACTTTGGGAAGGTTCTATTAAGATATATTCGTCATCAGTAATTGGTTCCATCTTCAGGAGGTTGTTTCTAGCATTTCAGCTAGGAAACTGGTGGAAGATTCATTCTTTCACTTTGTTCTTCATGTTTAGCTTTTCAGAAGCAATGTATATATATACGGCATTCAAGCCATTGTATTTTACCTCCGTACAGTAGCAGCACCCTCAAGGATTACACAGTTCAGTCCTATAGATCTATTGGAGGAAGGAAGTTTCCAGTATTTCAGCTAGAAATCCTGTGAGGTACCATATCCTCACCTTGTATTCATTGTTTCCATAATTCTAGAGCTGATTTGACATATCGAGCTGTAGGCTTGAGCCTCTCCCTCCTTGAAAACATAATTATCTAAATTTTTTTATCATTCAACAACTATCTTCAATGGAGGAGGAAAGAGAATCTATATCTTGAGATTTTAGCCTGAGGATCTAGTGAAGGGATCAATGCTTCAAGCATGGATCTATCTGTGTATCTTATTGCAGCCATATTCCATCAGATTATGCTTCAGATCTACATACCTAGCAGTCTATATGTGAAGCCCTAAGAGGGTGATTTTCCTAAACTCATAGATCTAGAAAATCCTTTCTGGGTTACCTTGGGTATCCATCATGGAGCCCATATCTTTATTTTCAGCATCGTCGAAGCTCCCAAACTACCTAGATATAACTTTCTATTTTTCCGATAGTTGTAGTCCTAGTAGTTGGAGCAGGGACAACGCATTTTTCCTTCGAGAAGTCCAACAGTAACGCAATCCCTCTTGTGGGAACATTTCAGGGTCATTCTATGCCATCTCTTTGGCTTGAGTGTCTCATATTTTGAGCATTGTTGTATTGTTTATCCACCTCCCACATAATAAAATGGCTCACCTATTCTGTACACTCTGATGTTGTCCTTAGATTATTTGTTGTTTTTCATCTATTGTGTTTTAGTATTACTACATTCTCCCTTTTGGGATATTACAATGTGGTGGGGCCTCATATTGGTCGTAGATTCATATGAATGAGCCTAGAGGAGGAAACATAACAACAAGACCTCTAATCCTCCTCTGTATCAATTATAGATTGGCCCCTCATGTCATCGACTTGGTGAGCATACGTTAGAGCTATCGAATCATATGGCATAACTCTACCACAAAATGAGGAGTGTGGACCCCCTAGTGACATCATAGGTAAGATAGGGGAAAGGTCACTATAAATTATAGACTGTAGATATTGTGAAGAATATAACGAGTTGAGGAATAATCTTTATGGGTTAATCCCTATGATGATTATGTGACATCCTCGTTGGTGATAGGAGAAAATATGTTACATGGACAAAGGGGACGGTGGCACTTAGCCTATATTTGTGTGATGTAGCATTAGGGTGATAATTCCACGTGGGCACCATGTGGATGACAAAGTACCATTGTAAAATAAATAAGGGAACTTTAAATTGTCACGACTTTGACCCATGGATCTTAATAGGATCAAATTTTATATCACCTGGATTGTCATGAAAATAGGATTCCGAAGGAATTTACTGTGTCTATATTTAGGATGTTGAAAAGAATGAAAAAATTTTAAACTCCATCTCATAACCGCACCTTGAGAGTTGGGTTAGCTTAGTAACCACCTCTACTTATCGGGGTAAATAAGGGGGTCTATTACAGATTGGTATCAGAGAATCTAGGTTCAACACTTCGACTAGATGGGATCCATCATGGGAAAAATAATGGCTAGGTTCTTTCCAATCCCTTGGGAATATGCTGGTACTATGTTACAAAGTTAACATAGAAAAAGGGTCTCATATTCAATTTTAGCAAATGGATACAACAAGAGTTTAGGTGCTAGAATTTGGTCTATGATTGATTGAGTGAATGTATGGTTGATATGCTTACCTGTTGATTTAATTATGTAACATGGGATATGATCTTATTGGTATTGATGTGCTAACTTACAATTTATTGTTCAGTTAGTCGTGCACCAACAAATTTCCAACAACAAACCAAGGTGAAAATATATTTGTATTGGAATTTTGTTTAAATATAATAGCTATGTGGGTATGTGATAGAACATAGAAAAATTTAGTATCAATGAAAGGAAACATGTATCGTGGCATGGAGTGAATGGAACAATTCCATTAATAATGAGAAAGAGGAACATCCCTCCAAAGAAAAAGGACCATCAATAATTTGGAGGCTAAGATCAGGGACTTGGAAGCTTAGCTAAAGATCTGTAGGGAGGAATTATAAATATCACCAGGAAATAACAAGGACTGTTTGAGTGGAGTTCTAAACTGAAAAATCATATGCAGGAATTGACATATCGAACTGAATCCTCAAAAAGAAAAGATGACACTGATAGGAAGAGGCCTTGTGAGGAGGGAAATGAGAAGAGGATATTTTCATGTTTTTGTTGTGGAGAAAAGAATTTGAGAGAGGATTGTTCTTGTAGGAATAAAATTAAATAAAATAGCCTCTATGAGCAAAAATAACACGAATCAGTGATGTAGGATACCAGGAATGAGGAGGGGCCATTCCCACGAGATACTTGATATATACACATGTGTGATGAAAATATCCCTTGTGAACCATTGGGGAAATGTAAGACTTCAAGGTTGTTTTGAGCCTTGTAAATAAGTCTTGAATTGTTTTTAGCATGTGAATTTACACATGTATATACATCTGCACACTTATATGATGGCTGAAAACGCCATGACCTATGGACTCATGGGGATTAAATTGACTTCTAGGGACTGTTTTTATTTTAATACTTATTTGTTGTGATTTTAAATTTTATTGAATTCATGGATTGATATCATTTGACTATACAATTATGCATGCCATGATTTTTTGTAAAAATTTTCTTTTATGATTGTGGTTGTGATTACCCTTTTTCTTATTGGTTTTCCTCACCTTCCTTTTTAGATCATTTCCTTTTGAATGTTATGCTTTAGGCCCAGGGGAAAAGCTTATTAGGTGTGGTAGTAAAGCCATGAATCTAATGTAAGAGATCCAAGGGGATCAAAAGTGAATACAAATGAATATAGGATATGCACATAAATAAAGCACAGGGATCAAAATGAGAGAAGATAGAAGCTTTCTTGTAAAAAAGCATAACAGAAAAAAAATAACATGGTGAAGAAGGAAAAGGAAGGAATTATGGTGAAATAATTCCTTTGGATGAAGCATGTATTTCTTAAATTAAGGTAGTTATCTCAACTCTGAACTTCTTAGGTGGGTATAAATACATACGCTATTTTAATGATTAAGGGGACAACACTATGATGTCCAAGTGGTTGGTTAGCCCATGGGAGATAATCGACAGTGACATGGTAGTTATCAGAATGGCACAAAGGAAGTTCTCTTGACCTTAACTCAATGTGCATATATAAATATGTGATGTGATCATGATCATACCAATTTTTATATGCACATATAAATATATGAATGTCGTTGTGACTTACAAGTTTTTTCAAGATTCATTCTTGTAGACGAATGATGATTTACAACCATTTAATGCAAATGCAGATGGCATGTAATATTCCTAGTTGTGTGAGGAAGCAATTGGTAAAAAGTAGCTCTAACCAATCTATGACTTTAATATCATGTCAATATGATTCTCATATTATTCCCATATTTATATTATGAACAATGGATGTTGAAGGATATATCAGAAATATTAAAGCAGTGTGATCTATGACATGTTTGGACAAGCATGGATAAAAAAAATTTCTTGTATTTGGATTGTGTATGCATGCGATGAAGTGTTGATATACACTAGAGGAAGTGTTTCCTGGTGTTTGTGGATGAAGACGATGAGGTCTTAGGA
The DNA here is from genome assembly GCA_034641835.2 of Pinus albicaulis. Lineage (NCBI taxonomy): Eukaryota > Viridiplantae > Streptophyta > Pinopsida > Pinales > Pinaceae > Pinus > Pinus albicaulis. Next base: position 48,295 of record JAXQQM020062298.1, read on the forward strand.
TTTTCAACACTATTGTGTAGATATCGTATTATGCCATGTGTATTGTGTATGTGTTGTGTTGTACATGTGTATTCATTGTGTTGTATCATTTTTGTATGTGAATGTGTTGTATTATACACTTTGTATACGTTTATGTGGTATTTTATGAATTTGGATTAGGCAGGTATGGGACTATTTGGGCCCATATGTAGTGTAAGGTGTCTAGGACATGAAAGTAGGGGAATGTCTAAGTCTGTGTTGATTAGTAGACGACCTAGAATGGGGGTTTCCTCGGCCTATGAAGATGTGGAATAGACCTATATTCCTATCGAGAAAAGACTACTAAGATTGGTACTGCCCACATTCATAGGGTAGCGATTGGGATTATTTATATTTACTTGTTACTAAGTGCTCGCCTTGGGGTTGATGAACCACTTAGTAAATTTGAAATCAAAGAGAAGAGAAGAGAAGGCATTGAGTTCTTTCCAGGTTTGGAAATCCATCTACATCTATGTGTACATAATTGAAGATAAGAGAAGGTATTGGATGCTTTATGGGCTTGGAAATCGATCTAATGTGTGTACAAGGATGAAGATAAGAGAATGCATTGGGTGCTTGTCAGGTTTGGAAACCGATCCAATGCGCATAAAGACAAAATCAAAGAGAAATTCAAATATGAGTATCCATATTCCATTTGATTTCATGATTTCTATATTATGAACATAAATTGATAAGTTGAACTATGATCGTTTGGATTATGATCTAACCTATTCTTTTGTGATAGGAATCGAAGTAAAATTCCAAGTTCACGTCATGGATAAGCTACCAATGAGGTACGCTTTAAATTAATTACAATTCCTTTATGAGGATTCTAATGTAAATTATGTGTTATGATGTAGGAAATCATGGGAATTGTTTGGTTTGGATGGTTGGAGTTGGCTATAAGGTTATATCATGAATGGAAAATGAATTAAAGCATGTAGTAGTATGCTGGTAAGAACTTTCATGAAAAACGATATTTTGGGACACTAACACCAATGGTGCCAATTGATTTCCATAAGCATGCTATGACCGATATGATAGTTTTTAGGAAGGGATATGCCTTCATTTTGAAACCCTTCCGGTGTGAGGAAACCTTTCCAAGGAATGGAACGCCTGAGGGACTAGGAACATAGAAGGGGATGCCTGAAATTGGAAGGTGAGTGATTGCACAGAAGAGAGGGTGGCTATATTTCTTGAGGAACTAGGAAGAAGAAAAGGGAAGGCTGAAAAATAAATTAGTTTTTGGTCATGAGCATAGCTAATTGGGATCGGAAGCACATTCAGGTCGTGCCAAGAAAAAATGAATCAGGAATTGTTCACTAAAAGAACAAGTAGCGCAAGGATAACAACACTGGAAATTGAAGGCAAGTAACACTTCAGGGAATAGGAATGAATCCAAGCTAGATTGAGATCATCAAAAGCACCAAAATATTTCAGAAAGGATTATTTGGTGATAGCCTAATTAATAAAGAAATTTTTATTGGGTGGCTAGGTAAGCCATCGTGCATATAAAATGTGTTGTAAAAGATGAAATTAAATATGCATATAAACCTCCATAATCAACAATGCTTTTTCTAAAGCATGTTTTGTTGTATAAGGGTATTTAACATCGAGGACAGTGTTCCCCCCAAGAGGAAGGGGACTATGACATCCCCTATTTAATATTACTTCATTACAAATAAATTTGTAATTAATTAATGGGTTGAGTCAAGGGACACTGATTCCAAAGTTGAGGGGGTTACTTGCTTGGTATATTTTAAGGTTTCCTTAAAATAGGAAATATGATTTGGTTCATGCAGCTAAAATTTGTGCAAAAAGCGATAATTTGTATTTCTTACCAGCTAGAAGCATATGAAAAAAAAATTCTTCTTATGTAGCATACAAGGAATTAGGGATGAAAATTAAAAGGATAAAATGGGAAACTACTAGCTCGTAAGGTATGCTGGCCACCCACTACAAGAAACTAAACAACAAAAAACAAGCCAAGGATACATATAGGTAGGTGGAACCATGTATATAGGTTGAAACTATTTTTACATACAAATATAATTGTACAAAGGATGGTCATGGGATAGAAGGAGAAAAAAATTTCAAACATCATGGAATTGCAAAAATGATAAAGGAAAATATCATTTTATCATCGGTCTAGTACATAGGGGAGAATGTTGTCCTAAAATATGGATTAGTTGGAAAAGAGGAGAACAAAGGAGATGCATCACGAGTGTGATGTGATGAAAGTGCATTCTGAATATATGTTTTGATCCATTAGCAAAATGAAGATGTAAAAAATATTTTATAAGAAGAAAGGAGTTGAGCACAATAGCTCAAAGGAAGAGAAAAATAAGTGGCCTTGTTACATCATTGACGCCTCTGAAGGTCCTTGTTCATAATATTAATATTGTGTCTTAGTTAGTGGATGGAGGTGGTTGGACCTTCAGAACCCTAGTTTCAACTGGAAAACTTGGTTTTAATCCATTGAGAAAATCCCTTACTCATTCTACAGATTCTTGCTTGGGGGTGATGGCTGTATGAGAGACCTGGATGCAGCTTGTCTATGTTTGGGTGGAGATTCATAGTCTTAGACTCATTTTCCCAACCTAAAATTCAAGGTAAGTATTCAATCCATTTAACATGTGCTGCAAATTTCTGGTTATGTTTTCAGAGTATGATGTACTATCAATTGAATGTTAAGCATAATATCCTCATACGAATAAATTGGTATTTAATTATTAGTTCCATAGTTTTTTATTGAGAGTATAAATAATTTCATGTTGAGCTACAAGGTTAGTAGCTTGTCCTAAATATTTGGTGTAAAACTCCCTCTATGCTTGTTGATATAGCTAGCATCTACGCTAGCCCTTGACATTCTATTACTTATTGAATCACTAGAATAGAAAAAATAATATTCATGTATAAAGGAGTAATAATGCTTTGGTTGTTGAAAATGAATGATTTTCTCATGTGTCCAAGATGAAAATTTAATTCCTCATCCAAGGAGTACCCATGTTTCATACTTTTGATGGATCCTACTACACAAAAAATGAGAAATACATGAAAAATCATGATTACAATCATGTTTTTCATGTATTTTTCATTTTTAATGTAGTTGGGTCCATCAAAAGTATGCAACATGGGTATTCCTTGATGAGGAATCAAAATTTTCATCCAACGATTTTTCTCGCTCAAACTTTGAGTAAACCCATAGGGAGATAAGTTGAAAATATGAGTTCAAAAAGTAGTTTTTTTGTTTTCCCCCCCTAAACTTTGATGTTATCTAATATTATTTTATTATTTCCGCTATTATTTTATAATTTTCTTAGGAGGACCATTTTAGACCTCAAAATTCCCCTAATTAAACCCCATTGTGATACTCTAAATTGCAAAGTTATGTGACTGAGAGGTAGGAACATTTATATATATATATGGCCCATAGTGAATTTGGATAATTATTATTTGTAGATGTGCCGATTGAAAGTTTTCCACCTACTATTCGAATACTCACTTAATGTATTATGGACAACCCATAGGCATGGAAAAGGTAGTTCCATTCCACGCACCCATGTATCAACGCATAAATCATATATACATATATATATATATATATATATATATATATATATATATATATACCATTATCATTTATGGTGTGCTGGGTAGTGAGTGCCCAATCTTGAATATCACATGCATAGGAGGCTAGGGAGAATATTCGGGTGGTTTTGAAGGCCTTAAATCATAAAATTAAGATGAGACCATTAAAACCATAACACTACAGGATATGGACATAATATTAAGGAGGGGAAAATATGTTACCAATATACAAGCTGATAAATCAGTCCACTGAAATCAATGGCAGGAAAGTAATGGGACATTTCCACTATGATTTCGAGGGAAGTGTTGTGTTGGGCCATGAATACGACCACTTTTTAACACTTATTTCATCCATTTTTACTCTTCTTTATCATATCATTTATTATATTTTATCATATAAATCCATTTTATAATGATTTATGCTGTTATGGATAAATATTATTTCTTCTCCTTTATTTTTAATAAATTGATGATTATTATGCATAATTTTATCAATGATGGTTTATTAATATATTTTGTAATATCACCCACCATTTTAGCCTCCAAGATATTTTCCAGATTGAAGATTTGATCTCCAAATCATCATCAAATATTCCAACTCAGAAATTCGTTGGAATAAGAAGTGACAAT